>LBNU01038751.1:7256-23966 GCA_014162995.1 Artemisia annua
CATTAGTTAACATATACTTTATTTGAATTAACAATAATACATTTTCAAAAATAGATCATAAAATCCACTAAGTCCTAAAACACAAACTAGCAATAATCATAGTTCAATACTCTTAACAAAAACACAAATTGATGTTATTATTATTATTATTATTATTATATCATAAAAACTAAAAAGAATATGATAAACGTGAGCAGTACCTTACGAGAGTAGATATCAGCAAGAGCAGCTCCCCAACCGTCATTACTAAAACTAAGCTGAACAATTGATGATCCAAACAACACTATTTGGGGTCTCTCTGGTCCTATCATTTCTTAAAAGTTGAATGAATATTCAGGTAACCGAATGAGTGACAGGAATTTATATAAAATGTTTAGAAATGAATTAAGTATAAGTAATTATTAGGTGATAGGTGCAGTTGCGCATGGGTAATATGGAGGGAGTCAAGAAAGGAAGGAAGGAAGGAGATGGTTTCTTTTTATTGAATGACTAAATTGCAAACCCACTCCCTTATATACGGCTTATGGGCTTTTTATTTGTTTCTGTTTACTATATATATATTTTTAGTTTATTTTGATGAGTAATGCTATTTAAACCTATAACACAAGCCTAAAAACATGTTTAATGCATAAATCATTTATACAATTGTATTATGTACTTTTTCTCTCCAAATTTCTACTAATCATTTTTTGAAATCAACCAATCAAATCGTTAGGTATATTTGTAGGTATAATTAGTAGGCACAACAATTATTTTTCTATTTGTTGATACTTATGAGCTTATATAAGTTTATTACGATATAACAAGCTTATAAACCCGCAAGTCACAAAACATGTCATAAAAATCAGTGTATGTTTGGCAGAGGGACTTATGAGGCTTATAGGGTCTAAGGCTTTTAAAATAAATCGGTTTATAAAATAAGTCTCGTTTGTCATGCAGGCTTATAAGTCATAAGTCTAAAAACTTTAGACCGGTGCTTTTGAATAATAAATTACTTATTTACCTACAAAAATATCTAACATATACAAAAACTTATTTAATTATGTCCTTTTTAGCAATTTTGTAATAATAAGCCTCAGCTTAAGCTAATTTTCCAAACAAGTTTACAAAAATACAAATTTTAATTTTTGGCCCCAGTCCCAGCCCAAACTCCAGCCCCTTACGCCAAACATATCTTTAATCTTATGAAATATAAGCTGAAATCAAATAAGCTTGTAAGCCCACTTACCCCCCCTCCCCCCGGGACTAGCTTTAAAATTCTAAAGCTATTGAAATGATTTTTAAAATTGTAACGCTATCTATAATTTATTTTACATGCTATATAGTAATTTAATTACGGCTAACTTATCATACATTTTTGTTAAGAAATGCATCTACATCTACTGCTAAACGTTACTAGTTAAAGTTACGACACTATTGCTATTTTCGCCAAACGTACTAAAACAGTAGGTCACAAAACTACGTCTGTATTTTCAAAAATGTAAGGGTTGTGCTTATAGTTTGGCAAACTAGAGGGACAATTTTTGCTATTCACTCTTATTGGATTTTCGTTAGCTGTTGTTGAAAGTAGGGTCGTAGCATTTATTTGCGCCTAACAACCTCTTTAATTTTCAAATGTTTTTGTTAGTTTTCTATTGAATTTTTTGTACGAAATATAGGTTGAAAATTAAATGCACTTAATACATTATTGTAATTTTATTTAAATGCAGTTAACACAGTTTTGACTATTCTCTTTTAAGTAAGAAGGAAATAAATTGCATGGAGGAGCTCCCGAACATTTGTCGATGGATTGTCCTCTGAATAATATATGAGTGATGACAATATGCCATTTTTAGTAGTTGTGTTGTGTAAAATAGCTAAATCCGGGGCTCAAAGCAAAGCAATAGTTGAAGCTAGAGCTCCAAAGTTTGGTATTAAAATTTAAAGTAGATTGCAAAACTCGTTTATGTGGTATGTTCAAATTGTACGTGCAGTCTTTATTCTTTTAGAATGCGGCCACTATTTTTGTTGGAAATATTTGGTGTGGATATAGTCTCCGCCCTAAAGTAAAATGACTAAAATGACCAATAGTGAAAATCTCACTTAAGGTAAGGGCATTTTTTTCATTTTGCTCTGAGACACGGACGATATTCACACCAAAAGTTTCTCACATGATCGTCACCGGCAATTTTGAAAAGGTAAAGATCGTGGTTGCGATTTGAACGTATGGCAAGGATGGTTTTGCATGTACACACATATACGATATAAAGAAAAGTTTAAGTCGCAAGACATCAATGTATTTTGATTCATCTGCTATACGTGTATATGAGGTAAAAAATGTCCCATTAAACATTACAAATGTCAAAAAACTATTTTGATACACATCTTGGCTATTTATCACACAAAAGCAAAATTGGCGACACATGGCACAGTTTTTGTTATGAAACGTCTTAAGAAACATGTTTTAAAGGTTATTAATAGGGAAGTGATTTGCAGTTTTGCACACTTTTTATTTTGATTGGGACACTCACTGTACAAGTATGCAGAGCATATTGTAAACACTATACAACTATGTTATGTATAACTTAGAGTGTCTCAATCAAAATCTTAAGTGGGCAAATCAATTCCCTTATTAATATAAACGAAATACTTGTCAGTTAAGATAGCACTGTGGGTAGCGTCAACCATTTGATGATATTGACGATATTGATGCTAGTTTGTTCACTACTTGGCTGGCTTTTGGGCATGTCCAAAATACTAGCTTACAGTTGATTTGTAAAAAAAAAAAAAAAAAAAAAAAAAAAAAAAAAAAAGGGTCACTAAGATAAAAAGAAAAACAAAGGTCACTGGGTATACCGATATATATACTATAGTCCATGCTATGAGTCCGATACTGTGCCGCAACTCACTTAAGTTTTTCTCACTCTCAAGCTATTCTCTTTGTAGACAGCGACTCCCTGTCAAAACGCAATTCGTCGAGTTCAAGACCGATCAATATCCGAACGGAGTAAAGTTCAGAAACCAAAATACAATTATAACATTATTATTTAATGCTTAGGGCATTCACTATAAGGGGTTCATGAAAAGATTTATAAATTGAGTCACTATAATGAGATGCGGTTTATGATGACATGGAATGAAATAGGTCTAAGTTTATAGACATTTTCATTGCAACTAAATACATGTAACTCATTTATTACCTCATCAAGTTACAAAGTTTTAATAAGTTTAAGCATAATGATAATAGGTTTATAAAATAAAAAATTTAAAAGTATATGATATGAAAATTATATAAACATTTTCAAAAGATTTACCAATGAAGATGCTCTTAGCCACCAAATTGCTACTATATATGTACATTCATGTTATAAGACAAAACGTATTACACAAAGAATTTTGTTTACCTAAATTCTTGTTACCATATATATAAAGGAACATCAAGTGTAAAATTATAACATGATCACAAATAGTAAAGTTTAGAGACGTGATGATGATGAGATTGTTGGATTAAATAGGGATATTGAATAAAGGGGGGAGGTGCACCAAATATGGCGTGCAATAGATTTCAGGCATTTATTTGTTTATCTACTTTTGTATACATTCCAAGACGATACTCCCATACTTTAATTAAGGATCTACCCTTCAACCCCAAATAAATAATGATATACCTTTGATTTTCAAGATTCAATTGTTACAATTTTGAATTGAAAGTATGTTTGACTTTAATATATTTCACCAACTATAACCAATAATATTCCCAATAACACACTAACATATTCAATTATGTTTGACTTGAATATGCTAGTGTGTTATTGGGCCATTATATGTTGGGATGATTGACTTGGCTGGCATAGGATCCTATGATCTTTATGGCTTGTTAGGCCTTTTGTCTTTGTGTCTTGGCTCTTTGTCATCTAGTTGTTTGGTTATTCTCCCAATTTGGTGTCTTTGGTTTGTGACTCGCCTTTTAATTGTCTTGTTAAGGGTGGTGGGTTGCCATTTCTTTTGTAATTGTTCTTTGTTTCTTTTGTTTCCGTAATGCGTGTTGCCTTTCTAAAAAAAATCAATCACACCATCTTTCTGTAAGGGTGTTTGATTTATTGAGGGAATGACTATGATTATGGTCTTATGGGAATATGTATGGGTTTAAAACCCACCATCTTTAGTGATTTTAAAAAATAATAGTTTTAAGACTTTGAAACTCATTTTAAAAGCAAAACCCACGAATCAAACCAAACACCCTTTAGTTGTTGATCGCCTAGTGTCGATAGTCAATGTAAAGACTAATGAGCTACACCCTCTTTTTGCTTGTTCCAAATAAACTCTTTGTCACATAATACAAAAGTTACGTAATTGGAATTAGATTAAATTGCAAAAATCGTCCCCGCGGAGTGGCCAAATTGTAGACACGGTTCTTACAGCTTTGAAAGTGCAGATTGTCGTCTCTCGTATAAGAACATATGAAATTTGAAAGTGCAGCTGCTAAAGACGATAATTGCACACCAAAGTTCCTCATAATGACTGCGTTTGCACTTTCGAAGTTGTAGAGACTGCGCCTGCAAGCCAAACCACACGAGCTGTTTTTGCTTTTTACTCTTGGAATTATATTGTAATCCACTTGTATAATCTGTTATGAAATGTACATAACTTTAAGTTATAATCGTTTGTCTTTTATTAACATAATTCTCGCTTTCTTCATATTTCGGATTACAAATTTTGAGAGAAGTATATGGGGTTTTAAGCAATCCTATAACATTTGTGATTTGTCTTTCGTATTACCTATGCCGCGTTCAGTTAGAATAAGATATCGAAAAACCACAACTGTGGTAAATAAAACTAGTCATTGCCTAAACCGTGAAATTTTAAATTGAAGGCATTAGGAGTAAGGGAGACCACGGTGCAATAAAGTACTCATGGCTATTGTAAGTTAACATAAATGCATAAGCAACCACACATGGTTCCTGACCAACATTTATATGGTGGCTTTGTTATCTTAAAAGAAATGACCTTACTTGTTCCCTTTGACTAAACAAGAAACGGATCCGATTGCTAATGTCCTTTATATTAGCGTGTAACCGGACGGGTTTAAGTCATTAAGTGTACTGATACAAAGCTTACTAGTGCCGGCTTTAGCGCACCTATGCTCTGAACTATATATGAGGATGAATCACGCTTCTAAGAAGACAACTTGGTGCCACATATCAAAACCGAAAGTTTATGTTTGTGCTGTGCTAAAACTTTCTAAAGATAGAACGAGGTTCGTGTGTTTATGCATTTTGAAAGAGGCAGCTGCTAGTCTTTTATAGCTGTTTACGTGTGCATACAACAATCTTTACTTATCCGCATTACCTCATTCCTTCATTCAATGTCATAAATTAGAAAGTTCATCTGTAGTCGTTTATATTTATAATAGGGTAAATGACACGAAAACGTAACCAACTTGATACTTTCTGCATTGTTGTGTAGTCATCTTTATTTTTTCCAATCGTACAAATCATACTTTTGAATTCCGTCTATTGTATGTATTTCGTGACAATTCCCTTCTCATCTATCAGCACTCTTATTAACAAGTAAGAGCAAAGTAGTCATAAGATACATAAAATAGACGGAATGCAAAAATATGATGTATACAATAATAAAAAATAAAGATGGCTACACAACAAAACAAAAAATAACAGGTTACTTACATTTTCATGTCCTTTGCCTTTGTAGTATTTAGTATGATAGTTTATGAAAGAGCTATTTGTGTGTATAAATATCGCAAATAGAGTCATATTTCATATTACTTGGACTGGGCGTAATAAGGACTCGATGATCAAGTCTTCACCCACTCAAGACACGTCGTCCTTATTACGGCCTTGCACAAGATGCGTCTTCAACATATAAAAATGAAGATTTGGTCGATGCCAAGACAGAGTCGTTGGGAGTGTTAGTGCACAAAAAACAAAGCCAACGGTAAAAAAAACAAAAAAGATCGCCTGGCATTTTGTAAACAAAATTATTTAAAAATTTATATAAACTTATCTCTATAAATATCCCGATACTCCTTCATTTTATTCACACTTTCAAACACATTCTTGCTTTACAATCTAATCTTCTGAACTCAAAAAACTCCCAAAACCAAAACACCAAAAACCTAACACCAACAAAAAGGTTCAACACCCATTACCAATTACCGTTTGGGTTACTCACTAACCGTTAATTTTCAACCCACAAGTTTTGTATACAAGTCACAACAACAACAACCTATTTACCCAAACAATCTGTTTGTACCTCCTTTTAACCAACAAATGTACCAACAATAATAACAACACAATTTGTATCGTCCACAAATGTTCCGCAATTCATGGTCACCGCCAACCAATCTCAAAGTTCTCAACATTATTCTCCAGTTCATCCTTTAAATGTTGACGAGATAGAATATTAGGATCCATTTTTTAGTAGTCAACATTATTCTCCGGCTCAAGCTTCGGGTGGTCCATCCGAACCCGTCAAGACGACTCTCCCGTCGAAGAGGTGGAGGTCGTAACAAAGAAGGTGTAAAAAAGACATGGAAAAGCCAAGACGACTACAAAAGACAACACTACATTTCCATGGACCAAAAAAGAAGAGTTAGCATTGAGTAAAGCTCGAATGAACACATCCGAAAATAGTTTCAAAGGGAATGCTCAAAAAGTCATGGGTTTTGGACGGTTGTAGTAGAATACTTTATGATGCCCTTAATTGCAAATGGAAATCGCAGATTCATCTTAAAGTAGGTCAATTTTCGGAATTTACTATAATGTAAAACAGAGAAACCATAGTGGCTCAAATGGCCAAGTGGTGTTAATGTGGTATCTAAATATCGTATGATGTACGGTCAAAACTGGTCAAAACTTCACACTTGTTGAGTCGTGAAAACTTTTAAGAGACATAGAAATTGGCAAGAGATAAAACATAGAAATTACCAATAATTTACAAAACCAAAGTCGTTGCAAACAAAAAATCAAAGACATTAGAAACCACATCACACAACAATCAGACTCAACACATGGCGGTTTTAATCTCAATGACGAAACGGATGATTTAGAGGAGGAAGAGGAAGATGTTCGGGAAGTATGATCAACGAGCAGGGACAGAGATAAGAAGAAAGCGAAAGCGTCATCCTCGTCCGTTTCATCGGAATCTTCAGTTGCTACCCCCACACTATTTGTTGATTTGTTAGTCGATAAATGAAAAAAAAAACTTTGATTTGTTAGTCGATAAATGAAAAAAAACTTTCACTCTGGTCTCCTTTCCAAAAAGAAGAAAGCCAGAGGTCTTTTTTATAGATGAAGCAGCGGCAAATGAAAATGGAAGAAAAGAAGTTTCAACAAATGCAAGAAAAAATAGAGCTAAACCGTCAAATATTCATCTTTCAACAAGAAAAACAACGCAATAGAAGCATCTTGTTCTATCATACTTTCGATGAAAAGGGTGCTGCAAATGAAGAAAGAAATTAAGGTGAAATATAATTTAAACTATTAATGTAAGTTTTTAATTTTTATTGCAGTGTTTTTTATTCTATTTAAATTATTAATGTAATGTTTTATGATTATAAATGAAAATTTAATTTTAATGCTTAAAAAAATGAAAATGAAAAGCCTTACGTTGCATTCATTTATGATAGTGCACCTAAAAACAGTGTGTGATGTGTGATTGTGGTAAATAATTTACACAGAGCAATAAACTCCGATGACAATCATAAACTGCACATAAATGCATAAGCAACCCCACATGTTTCTTAGCCGGTTTTTATCTTGAAAATACCTTTGACTACATTCACTTGGATTCTCATTTTCACTAGCGATGTATCAAATGCTAAACATAAAACATCCTTCTTTCTAAAAGGAGCTCATTACTTGTTCCATTAGTTGTGCAGATTAGCTATTGGAGTACACATGTTTAGGTGTAGTGATACAAAGCTTAACTAATACCATCATTAGCACATGTTTCATATGGAGCACTTCAAAGAAGATGAAGAACTGTCAATTTTTAAACCAAATCACATGTTTATGTATGGCCGAAAGTTTCAGTAAGTAGGACTAGGTCCATTTGCAAGTTAGTTCTACCTATCTAAAGAAGCAACTACTAGTCTTCGTCTGATGAAATGTTTACATATGCATCTAACAATCATATAGCATTACCTGCCTAGACTATATCTCTTCGCATGCTCACAAATTCCCTGAATGACACAAAGCCAGTCAAACTATGATAAAACCAAGCTCCTAGTGAGATATCTTTTCACTTGCCAAGCAAAGGACTTGGCATGTGATAACGTCTCAATAGCTGTCTCAAATGAAACCATGCCAATGATCATGAATCAAGAATGACTAGAGAAAAGGTCTTTGCAACTGTGGAAGTAAAGAATTATATTGCTTTTCACGTTTAAGGGCATATGAGAAAATCGAACTGGGAATAAGTTAAAATCATAAAAACAAGTGTGTTTTTTAATAAACATTTGGCAAAATGTACCAATGCAGTTGTTAACTAACGTAAGCAAACATATAATAGAGCCCGTTTTCAAAGCCAACATATAGGAGTTCTACTGCACATTTCCTTGATGGGAAGAGCCAATTACATGATATAATACCCAAAATTGGTAAATTTATATTTCCGTTACGTTACAAACTCTGATAACTGATAGGATATATAAAACCATTTAATTAAGGTAACCAACTTTAAAAATTCCAATCCATGTGACCCAAACCCGATCACACTAACATGGGAACTGACGTGGAAGTAACTTCAAGAATTGCGAAATCTGTATTTATGTCCTCTCCACCAGCAAACCCCATGTTTTCTCCACATTTTTCTTCTTGAGAAGCTTTTTCCCATGTTTTACAAAATGCCCCAAAAAAGTATAAATGAAAGGAGTTGTGTAGCAATTTCAACCCATTTACTTATATATGTGTCGACTCAGGTAACGTACTACGTCTATCGGGTCAAACAGGCAAACTAAAAAAAGAGCACCCCACCCTGGAAGAACCGTTTGAAAGTCTGCAACCATCTATTGATTTTAGTAACAACTTCAATGAAAGATTACCACCATCTATTCTGAGATATAAGGTTTTATACTTGTGATTTAAATAAATGGAATGTGGGTCTTCCATGTCAGTAATTTAACACCTCAAATAAACTCCTTAAATCATTTGCATCCTACAAGTGGCAAGATGGGCGGGTTGGGTGGATTTTGTTACTCTGTAACGGGTAAGGTACAGGTTTAGAATGGGCCGAGTTAAAGCACAAACATTTCCATTCATTTTGTGACAAAAACTACTAACAATAAAAAGATTGGTAAGTTGTATGCATTTGAAAAGACTTTCAGCAACTACGAAAACGTGTGACCCCTTCCCCTTTTAGCTAAACTATTAATAAGACCCACTTGACCCGGGTATTAGATGTATTACTCTTGTTTATATAGGGAAGTACGAGAACAAAAAGATTGAAAAACATTAATCAAGGTACCTCGTGTTCTCACGATTATGACCTCGTCCAGTAGTGTGCATTCCAAGGATCTCTATATGAGCTGCACATACAACTGGAATGTAATAAATCTGTCTGTATTTTATTTACAGAGAAGAAAAAGTGTTTCTTATGACTTATAATTAAGATCTATAACTATAAGTATGCCTAATCTATGTGACACCATAGGAGAGGGACTCGCTTTTTCACAAACCAATAAACCACTATCACTTCAGTTTAGGCACAAAATTAGTCCAATACCTTGTATCATAGCTCGGTTGGTAAGAAGGGTTAGTTTAGATATGGAAATACTAAAAGGTTTTGACCTGTTTGCTAAAGAACTATCTTGTCACAAGTGAACTGAACCCGTGGTTTCACCGGTTTAGGTAAAACGAGCCACAATATTCACTAGAACAACCAGCCACATGGTATAATAAGAGTAAGAGTCTGAAGCTATCAACTTACAGTTCACTGATTTAGCAATAGTCTCAAACCATGAACTACCGTTTAATGAGTTTCAAATTTCAAAAATATAGTAAAATGTATAACCTTTCTTCTTTTGTCGCATAAATCTGGTCCATCCTGCCACCTAGACAGGGACCCATTCCACAAGTGATCACAGACAATACAGTTTGTTTGTCAACTCTGGCGTGATTTTGTTATTTGTCAACCAATTCCCAAATTCTCTGTAACACAAATATTGAGCATTGCGTCATAGCACATAGGTGACTAGCTAGTGTAAGTTTTCATTTAGTAATCAGCATATCGTTACGTTTTTGAGGCATGCTTCAAGTCGAGTTGATAAAAACTATTTAGTTTTTTAAGTATGCCTCCGCAAACGTTGATGCAACAGATAACCATACTTTAGGAAAACCATTGTACGGAGCTACGGATCCATGAATCTTAAGATCATGTTCCATTGAAGTTGTATGAGAACTGTAACATGTTCTATCAAAAAAAAAGGAACTTTAACATGCTTGTTTGTCTTTAGGTGAGTGGTGATAAATTTGCTCCACCATGGAACTATAATTAAACGCGAGCTCTTAACCATAACTAGGATTAGCGACAACGATACAATCCATACCACTAACTTATGTCCTTTGTATTTGATTACTCATGATAAATAACTCTCCGACACTATTGTGTTCGTCATCATCAATGAATACCTAATAAATAATGTGGTTCTATACTTGAAAGCAAGTATTATTTGCCACACAAAATTTGGTATATTGATCAGATTACAAAAAAGATTTTGCATTTAGAAAAGAGCTAGGAATTACCATATGCGTAATCAATAGGCCAAAGGCAAACCACGTAGTAACAAGGGGAAAGAAGAATTGCGGAGTAGAGTTCTATGAAACCCAAAAAGATTGAACTATGATGAACCAAAAGATGTGACTATAAAAAATGGATCATGTACTTTGAAGTGGTACGGACTACATCATGTTGTCGTTGAGCCATGTTCTGGTTATTAGTTCGTGTTTATTATGCCAGTAATAAAACATATATTTCACCATCCATCTCAAGACGGATTACACTTATTATCGCCAGTTTACAGAGAAATTTGAGGTTTCTAGTGCATCCAAGTACTTGGAGGCTTATACAACTAGGAAAATTTGGCATTTCTTGTCCTTACAAGATCATAGATGCTTGTACAAGTAACTATATAGTGACTTGAAGAAGAGATCTATGCAATTTTTTGCACTCGTAACTATTTGGCATCACACACGAGAAACAATGTCTGTCTCTTACCCCATAGAGTAAATTCAACAAAATTTATGGCACCGAGGCCTCTGCTGATATTACGGCCTCTCGTACTGTCATATGTGATACCTTTTAGAGTAAGCTCATATTAAAGTAACAACATAAGGCATCTTCAGGTATCTGTCTTTGAAATCTTTGACAGTAACCAGAAACGTGGCTGAAAACATCGAAATTTGTCGCTGCGCAGGAAGAAATCCAATTAGATGTTCAAAAGAAGGTTGAAACTCCTGGGACAACTATTTATCAGCTTGCATTCAGCAAATAAACATATCAAATATACTTTAAAGTAAAGTAATCTAACAGATACTGCATTTTCTGAAACCTAATCTTAACACTTATTTCATTAAAATTTGCTTACCTCATCTACGACTAGCATTGCGCAATCACTCAATTTGCATATTTCCTTCTTGGTAAGATCAAGAATTCTTCCAGGAGAACCATTCAATTTGCTTATTAGAACATTTGATGGGCAACATCATGAATATCATCACAACACATGGTGTCTATATAGAGAATTTCTACATGCAAATAAATAGAGCAAAGCACAGACACAAAGTGTCGTAACAATACCCAAAAGAAAATAACAAATCAAAACTCCAAAGGTATCTTTATTATGACATAAAGTACTAATCAAACGAAAATCAAAGTATCATATCCAAAATCTAAACAAATCATAATCCAAACATAAAAGATAAACCACTTCCAAATGCAACTATGGTCTCGACTAGTCACTTCCTTCTATCTTATCCTTATGACGCTCACCTGAAATGATACTTAGAAACGTCAACATAAATTTGGTGAGGTTCATAGGTTTAAGACACAAAATTAATCTCATTCAACCAGTTCACTGTGATTATAAAACATGGCAGCACAGTAAAGATAGTTATCATACAACTAGCATGTAAACATAACCAACCAACCAACAAATGGGACGGAACGTGCCCACGATCCAAGTTCACATTAATGGGTAATCATTACCCTCCGATCGGACCACACAAAATAATAGTGGGTAGAGTTACTACCCTCCAATTGGATTGCACAAACGAACAATGGGAGCATAGCTACCCTCCAATTGGACCACACATAAATACCACACATGCAACAAACATACAATANATGTAAACATAACCAACCAACCAACAAATGGGACGGAACGTGCCCACGATCCAAGTTCACATTAATGGGTAATCATTACCCTCCGATCGGACCACACAAAATAATAGTGGGTAGAGTTACTACCCTCCAATTGGATTGCACAAACGAACAATGGGAGCATAGCTACCCTCCAATTGGACCACACATAAATACCACACATGCAACAAACATACAATAACCACTTACAAGTCCATGCACTCATTAAACCACATAATCGCAGTAACTTAAAACTTATCCCAACACAAGCATCATTCCCATCCCAAGTTTAAAAACAAAGAAAAATGGGACTATGAAACTCACCTGAATCTTTGCAGCTTCCAAAACAACAATCACAAATCTAACAAACAAAATAGAATCACATTACACGCGACCAAGTCAAAAGCTAAAGTCCATTTAACACACATATGATGGATGTCTAAGGGTTATATAAACCACCATGGGTCACCTAGACTCCATACTAAATTCTACCAATCACTTACACTCACTAAATCCCTTATATACCTTTTATCAGAAAACGCAGATTTTTGGGGTACTTCTACCCACATAAAATCACGACAAAATAACCTCCACAACTCACACCAAAAATTCACCATGGTCTCTCATGAGCATACAAGCTACTCCCAGAAGGCCATGCACTAAAAACACACACAAGTACCCTTAAGAAAATCAAACATGAAAACTATCCAGATTCGGATCTGCACGCACACCAAAATGTTTTGACCAAAAAACTATCCCTTCACGTAGAAGTCAAAGGGCACATATAACTCAACTTCCCCATAAGGGCTACCCCTAATTACACTTTCAAACCTACGTTTGGCCCCTTTACTTTTAACATAAATCTGTCCCGGTTTAACAGCTTTAACACCTTTACTCGCAAAAATCATTATACTGACTTCCCGACCTCGAAATTGATCGTGGTAGGACTTTTTGGAAAGTAGGTTCTCTGAACTACAATTTAGACTCAAGATTCATGTATTAACTCATTACCATCTATTCAATAACTTCGTTTTACTACAGCCCTAAAAATCTGTCAAATCCTAACTCATTAATTCACATGTTTTAAGCCCTAATCCCTTCACCAAACATCATAACATTACAAATTAACGATCCCAACATGTTTTACATTAATAATTTACAGAATTGAGAGTGAACCCTAATCCACCATATCTTTGTTACATGAATCAAAACAATAATTAAACAATTTAGGGATCACTAGGCATACCTTAAGCTTGTTTTCTTCACAAAAATGAAACCCTAACTTTTCTCTGCCTTGGGTCGATTGTACATCAAAAATAAGGGGTGAAGGGGGTTTTTGTTTTGTATTTATACTACCCTATGAATATTCTAGATAACCCTTTTAATTAGGTGTTATAATTGGACTCAAATTTTGTTTCTTTTTTCCCCTAAAACACCCTATGGCCGATTTTTATACACACACACACACACACACCATAGTCACACGGATCGCCCAATATGCAGCGATTTCCAATCTGGATCGGGCGTACCGGATCGCGGTACGATTCCGATCTGGATCGCCGGAGATCGCGAACTGAAACCCATAATCGTCGTTCCCAATCGTTGTTCCATTTTGCGCCGGATCGGCGATTTATGGGGTTGAAAATGCGATCCAATAATTCAAAAAATTGGCGATTTATAGGGCTGAAAACGCGTTCGAATCACCCCCAATCGGCGATTTATGGAAAGAAGAAGAAAAGTGGAAGGGAAGAAGATGTTGAAGAAAGAGAAAAAATGTTTTTACTTGTCCAGTGCATTTGTTTTTTATGGTTCCAAGTTCCAATGTGATAGTGTACTTGTTTTTGTCAAAAAGAAAAAAAGAAATATGTGATAAATTGAAACAAAGTTTACTACACGTGATAGTTTTTAGAAGGAAAATGTAGTTTTCTTGTTTTCAGTTTGTATTAAAGGTTAACAATAAAACATTTTTATCATCAAGAGATAACAAATTCATACAAGACTTTACATCTATTTTACATTCAATTTTTTTATAGTATAAAAAATGATTATGACCTCATCCGTTTCTTAAACTAGTTTATATATTAACAAAAATACATGAAACTAAACAATATTATTATTGGGTACACCATACCAAAGTATTTGGTACACCGAACCGAAGCGAACCGGAATGAGCCTACCCCCGTCATACCGGATTTTGAGAAATAGCGAACCGCGATCCCGTACCGGAGCGATCCCCGTTCCATGTGACTATGACACACACGCGCGCGCGCGCACACACACACACACACACACACACACACACACACACACACACACACACACACACACACACACATATATATAGTTGGCGGCTAGGGTTCTTGAGAAGAGAAAGATAAAAAGTGTGCGAGAAAGAGAGATAAAGATCTNAAAATCATAAAAATGGGGAGAAAACCGTTTTTGTTTAATATACGGAGTTTACCCTTTTTTTATGGAAAATTATCCCATTCTGCCCCTCATTTATTTTTTCTATCAAATTAGGGTTACATATATTTTCAAAAAAGCCATTCATGCAGTTGACATGATGTACCTACGTTATTATTGTTTAAAAAGTTGTTGCTCGCGTAGTTTCTTAGCAAGATAAGAGTGGTTCTCACTTTGAAAGTGACTATATTATACTATATAGTATATATATAATATATATATAATAGTATATACTATCATATATATACTGATATATATAGATATATGTATATATCAAAACCGTCCGGGATCCACAACGAGTCTCCTTCTCTTTACAAAACCGTCCGGGATCCATGAAGTTTCAACAAAAGCCGGGATAACAATGCCTCACCGGAAAAAAATATTGTTACATGATTTTTTTTCCTTCAGATCTGCTTGTGCTGCCGGAAAATTGCCGCCGGAATCCAACGCTAGCCGTCGTCGACACTCGCTCGCTGTCGTCGTTTGCCGACACTCATCGCCGTCCTTGTGGTTGCACCACTGGTAAGATTTTATAAAAAAACATTGAATCGTTTTAGTGTTTTGTTAAGATTTTATTATATTATCCACTTGATTTAGCAAAACTTTTAACTATTATTAAATCTTGTATTTGTTTATTTTTTTCCCCATCGTACCAAGCTTAAGAGACAAAATCTATGACATACATGTACATGATTGTGGATGTAAATCTGGCAATGAAAATAAAAAACTCACTTAATTAGTTGACTCTTCTAATTAAATAAAAATATTGACATCGAGATGGGGTTATGTAAAGGTTATCCTCAATGCATTGAGATTCTTTTGAAATTGCTTAAATAATGCTAGCACTCAATAAGTCATATGTTATTATTCAAGTGATATAAGATATTGGATTAAAACGTCAACCGGCACTAGCGAATCATTTTGGTATTCACCTACTGCTATGTAATTGTCTTTTCTTTAAAGTTTAATTTAGACACATATTGTTTCATATAATTTTTTTAGTTGTAGGTTATTTGAAAACAGGGGTGTTTATTTTTTTTCAAAACAGGGGTGTATAAATAATGAAAAGCACATATGTTTTATGTTCAAAACATACATGTTTAAAACATCCATACTCAAAACATATATATGAGGCTTTCTTAAAACATGTCCGTTCAAAACATACATGTATGCTTAAAACACGTATGTTCAAAACATACGTGTTCAAAACATATATGTGAGGCTCTCTCCATATATGTTTAAGAGCATGATTTTTTAAACATGTATGTTCAAAACACGTATGTTTAAAAAAAATGATTGCCTATAAATGTGTATGCTTAAAACATGTATGTTTTACAAATATGATAAAAACACAAGATTGTGCATATGCGTTATGCTAGTTGTTGTGATTAATTTTCGTTTCTTATTTATTGGTGGTTTAATTATTTTTGTGCATACTTGTTTCAGATTGATTTATGAAGATGATGATATCATTCAAGACCGGGAAGTGGATGAACACGATTATACATGAAGATTTGCGACCTTTGGAGATATATGATTATTTCACTTTTTTGTACTTGTAATAAAGCAAAATGTAACATTTAAGTATATCAATCTTGTTTTTCTTTTTATAATGATTTATGTTCTTAATTTGTGTTTATAAAAGTATTCGTAGGTTGATATAAAAAAATGTTAACTAAAAAAACATGTATGCACATTGACTATTTGAAAAAAACATGTATGCACTTCGACTAATTGAAAACATGTATGCAACTTTACTATTTGAAGGAAAAAACATGTATGCACCTTTGCTTAAAAAATGTATATTTGAAAAAATGTTAGCATTAAAAAAAAAAAAAAAAAAAAAAAAAAAAAAAAAAAAAAAAAAAAAAAAAAAAAAAAAAAAAGGGG
>LBNU01038751.1:24198-49259 GCA_014162995.1 Artemisia annua
ATATATATATATATATATA
This sequence comes from Artemisia annua, assembly GCA_014162995.1. Lineage (NCBI taxonomy): Eukaryota > Viridiplantae > Streptophyta > Magnoliopsida > Asterales > Asteraceae > Artemisia > Artemisia annua. The sequence continues at coordinate 24,218 of LBNU01038751.1, forward strand.
TATATATATATATATATATATATATATATATATATATATATATATATATATATATATATATATAATAATTATTACACTTAAAACCTTGTGTTTTTATTTTACAAAAGCCTATATCGAAACCTAACATCTTAAGCGAAATCCTTCATTTACAACAACTCGAAAAATTATCATTTTCAAAACAAAGTTTCCAAAAATAGAATTCCACTCTTTATTAATATAACCCATAAAACTAAACACCACGTAACTTACTAACGCTCAAAAGCTTGAACGAAAACTTGTTACGCAACAACCACGAAACACAAAACCATACAAGTCATTTCTACACCACCAAGGTGATCAAAACGAACTTAACCCAAAACCGATACTACTCAACTCACATTAATAAAATCACACAAAGGGATTTAGTGCCAAAACATGTGTATATCACACATATGCCACACAAAACACCTAAGCCATAACAAGCAACAGTTAACTGGGTCGAAACTAACGGTTACACTAACCTGCTAAAATCACGGTTGTTACATCATCCCCCACTTAGGGAAATCTCGTTCCGAGATTTAGCTACTTGTCTCACCAACCACCTCAACAAACAAATTTGGGTACTTAGTCCTCATCTGATCCTCGCATTCCCAAGTAAACTCAAGACCACGATTCGAATTCCATTGCACTTTTACTAACGCTATCTTACCACGCTTCAAACTCTAACTCTCGGTCCATAATCTCAATAGGTTCCTCGACAAAACGAAGGGTCTTGTCAACCTTAATCTCTTCCAATGGCACATGCAGACTAGCATCCGCCAAACACTTCTTCAAATTAGATACGTGGAACGTATCATGCACACCACTTAGCTCCTGAGTTAATTTCAATCGATATGCCACAAGTCCAATCCTCTCCATAATCTCAAACGGTCCTACGTATCTTGGTGCTAATTTGCCTTTCTTACCGAAATGCACAACACCCTTCCAAGGTGACACTTTTAGCATCACACGATCACCAACACTGAACTCCAAGGGCTTACGGCGATTATCCGCGCAACTCTTTTGGTGCTACGTTAAGGTCTCTCTTTAATCTGAAAAACCTTATCTGTAGTCTCTTGTACCAGTTCAGGACCAATCAGTTGGCTTGTTCCAACCTCTGCCTACAGAACAGGTGACCTACATTTCCATACAACATTTCAAACGGCGCACACCTAATACTAGAATGGTAGTTGTTACTATAGGAAAACTCAGCTAAAGTTAAATGAGTATCCGAGCTTCCTCCAAAATCGATAGCACATGAAGCAGGTCTTCCAAAGTCTGAATTTTTCGCTCACTCTGCCCATCAGTCTGTGGATGATAAGCTGTGCTCATATCCAAACGTGTGTCTAAAGCCTTCTGTAGCGACTGGCAGAACCGCGAGGTAAACCTACTGTCGCGATCAGATATAATAGACACTGGTACACCATGTCGTGCCACAATCTTATTGTTATAAATTCTCGCCAGCTTCTCCATCTTGTAGTCCTCATGAATGGCCAGAAAATGTGCAGACTCCGTCAATCTGTCCACAATGACCCATATCGTGTCATGCCCACTACTTGTTCGAGGAAACTTGGTAATAAAATCCATCATTATATTCTCCCATTTCCATTCAGGAATCGGTGGTTGTTGTAGTAATCCAGAGGGTTTCTGATGCTCAGCCTTAACATTCAAACAAGTCAGGCATTTACTAACATACTCAGCTATTTCCCTCTTCATCCCTGGCCACCAATAAGCATCTCTAAGATCATAATACATCTTGTCAGATCCTGGATGAATTGAGTACTTCGTCTTATTAGCCTCATCCATGATCAACCTTCTTACACCTCCTATCATTGGAACCCATATCCGATCCAAGAAATATAGTCCACCATCCTCTCTTTTCTCCATCTATTGGTCCAAACCACGCAGCATCTCAGCTGTTGCATTTTCATCCTTGAGGGCTTCCTCTTGTGTTGCCAATATCTTACTCTTGATCCCCGATTGCAATGTCATGCACATAGCTCGCACACGCTTAGGCTTAATCCTTTCCTTTCTACTCAACGCATCAGCCACTACATTCACCTTTCCAGGATGGTAGCGAATCTCGCAATCATAATCACTAAACAATTCAATCCATCTTCTCTGACGCATATTCGGCTCATTCTGACTAAAGATACGCTGAAAACTCTTATGATCAGTATAAACAACACTCTTTGTGCCATACAGATAATGCCTCCAATTCTTGAGAGCGAACACTACTGCCCCAAGATCTAAATCATGAGTGGTGTAATTCTTCTCATGGATCTTAAGTTGTCAGGATGCATAGGCTATCACCTTCCCTCTCTGCATAAGTACACACCCGAAACCTTGATTCGACGCATCACAATACACAACAAAGTCGTCTGGTCAGTCAGGTAGCGCCAGGATAGGTGCATTGCACAAATTATCCTTTAATGTCTGAAAAGCCATCTCTTGCTCCTCTCCCCAGACATACTTCTTATTCTTCTGGGTCAACAATGTGAGGGGTTTGGCAATCTTCAAAAAATTCGCGATAAATCGTCTGTAGTACCCTGACAATCCTAAAAAGGAAAGTATCTCGGACGGCGTCGTAGGAGCCTTCCAATTCTTGACCGCTTCAATCTTACCAGGGTCTACATGTATACCTCCACCATTGACCACATGCCCTAGAAACTGTACCTCCTTAAGCCAAAACTCACATTTTGAGAACTTAGCGTACAACTTCTCATTCTCCAGCAATTTAAGGACCAACTTCAGATGCTCTCCATGCTCTTCCTCAGTCGTAGAATAGACTAATATATCATCGATGAACACAATCACGAATTTATCCAAGTAAGGCTTACAAATGCGATTCAATAGGTCCATGAATACCGCAGGTGCATTTGTCAACCCAAATAGCATAACCATAAACTCAAAGTGTCCATAACGTGTACTGAAAGCAGTTTTCGGAACATCCTCCTCATACACTCTTAGTTGATGATAACCAGATCATAGATCTATCTTTGAAAAGAATCGAGAACCTTGAAGCTGGTCAAAAAGATCATCATTTCTAGGAAGAGGTTATCGATTCTTAACAGTCAACTTGTTCAATTCTCGATAGTCAATACACATCCGGAATGAACCATCTTTCTTCTTAACAAACAACACAGGTGCTCCCCACGGAGAGTGACTGGGTCGAATAAACCCCTTATCTTGAAGTTCTTGCAACTGTGTTGACAACTCCTGCATCTCAGAGGGTGCTAACCGGTACGGAAATTTCGCAACCGGTGCCGCTCCAGGAATCAAATCAATACGGAATTCAACTTGATGGATTGGGGGTAACCCAGACAAGTCTTTGGGAAAAACGCCAGAAATTTACATACCACAGGTATATCTTCTATCTTAAGTTCTTTGGATTCGTATTCTTAAGGGATTTCGAGTCATTCTCTAAGCACTCTCCCTGAACCCGAAGCATAACACCATTCTCTAAGGGAATACGAACTACCTTTTCATGGCTTATGTTTAGACAGCCAGTTCATTCCTACAACCACATCAAAACTCCCATGTCCAAAAGGTATCAAATCAATCATAAACGGAACACCCTCTAATACAAGAGTACACCCACGAATAACCTTGTCAACCTCTACTTTCTTACCACTAGCTATCTCAATCACATGACTAGGTCTAAGTTCACTAGGCTTAATAGTCAAAATTTCAGCAAATTCAGTGGACACAAAACAGAAATCGGCGCCAGTATCAAATAAAGTGGTAGCATAATGATCGTTAAGAGAGAAAGTACCAGTGACGACGTGCGGGTCTTGACGCGCCTCATTTGCATTCATGACGAACGCCCTTCCTCTAGCTGAATTCCTGTTGTACCCTTGCCTTTGGCCTCCTTCATTTCAAACGGTTTCCTACCTGACAGGGTGCCCTGTTCAGCTTGGGACATACATTACGGAGATGGTCTGTACTCCCGCACTCATAACACGCCCTACAATTATACCCTGTGCCAACCGAGTTGATTGGAGCCGCCTGAGTAATTACTGCACGACATTCCCTAGCAAAATGTCCAGGTTTGTTACAGCTGAAACACGTGCGACACGCGACCTGTTCATGGTGATAACTATTGCACTTAGCACATTTGGGAGCAGAACCAGCGTACCCCCTCCTGTGTATGTTTCCTGTCACAACCGGTGTAGCTGCCCTCGCAGGACTCGCTGTCACCACAGGACTCGCTGCCACGTACCCTTTCCCATTCCTTGCTTTCTTGTTGTCAACACCAGAACCAACCTGCTTACTTGTTTCAGCCTCTTCTTTCCTTTTCTCACCTACCTTCGAAAGTACCCCACTCCTAACCGCCTCATCAGTTAGTGCTCCAGCTTTCTAAATAGCACTTTGGATTGTCATCGGCTCTGTAGCCCTGACCATACTACGAATCTGTGGCACCAACCCACGAATGTACTTATCAATACGCTTTGACTCAGGGGTCACCAAGTGAGGGACCAGCTTAGCCAACTCATGAAACCTGTCAGTGTATCCAGCGTGGTTAGCCCCAACCATCGCGTGATTCCAGAATTCCTCCTCCAACTTCTGCATCTCTTTATTTGGGCAAAATTCCTCCACCATCAAAGCCTTGAAATCTTCCCAAGTCATTCCCATTGCAGCAACTCTACCTCTAGCCTGGACTTGTGTGTTCCACCAAGTCAAAGCCTTATTGATCAACGAACTTGCTGCATACTTGACTTTCTGAACTTCAGCACAACCACTGATATCCATTACTGCTTCCATCTTCTCAATCCATCGGGTAAGCACCATTGCAGCACCCTTACCGTCATACTCCTTTAGTTTACATGCCAAAAACTCATTGTAAGAGCATCCATTGTTGTTACCACTACCACCTTCACTTCCACTTCCAGTACCATTCAGGTGAGCATTATTGATTACCTGAGTGCTTGCATGGTTGACAATTTCTGGAAGTAGTGTTTCCAATTGCTGATTGATCATCTCTTGAAAGATGGGGTTACTATCCCCAATAACGGTTTTCTGTTTTTGCTTCTTTGGTGACTTAGAAGCAAAGCCCATTGGTGACTTAGTAGCAGTGTGTCTTGATCTCTTTGGTCCCATCTTCCTGAACAACGCGGGACATTAGAACCATTAGACGCCGTCTAAAAAATTCACGATCACATAAACACACTTAACACAAGTATACCCCATCATACGAAACAATTAACACAAACATCAAAGTCAAACTTAATCCTACCATATGTAAGCATGTCACCATTGGTAAAGGGAAGTGATTTGTACACCATTTTTTTTAGCCATCCACCACTAAATTACACCAGTGATGCACACAGTACAACACTGCTATGCATGATTTAGTGGTGGATGGCTAAAAAAAATGGTGTACAAATCACCTCCCATTGGTAAATGTAGTAGTGACTATAAGTCCATGTGTGTCGTGATGCATTTATAATTATGTTGGCCACCCATAATTATAGATGTATCCGTTCACACATGCACTCGCTTCCAATACCACACCTAACAATGATAACACCTTACAATATAAACACCAAGAATCCAAAATAAATAATATCACATGTAATATCACATGAAACCAAACAATCATAAGCCACACACCTAAGATATCCAAACTCGCTCAATCCTTATTATTAATCACTTGGGTAAAATTCCCATAATTCAAAAGAATTCGCGTTCCAACACGGTTTCAAACATCAAAAGACAATAAAATAAATCCAAAACATAACACTAAACAAACAACGTCTTACATGGCTCAAGCTCTACCCTAGCACCTGCTCCTCTCATTCAATTTGGATTAAATTTACTACTCGCTGTAGACTCTAGATCTGAATCCACCTCGTACTCTTTTTCTTCACTTATCCACCCATTCCTATTTCCCTCGTACTGCGGTAGTGGACGACTTGCAAAACCATTCCTGAGGTTTCTTTCTTCCTCCTCCACATGATTAGGGATGGCAACGGGTCGGGTTTGGGTCGGGTTTTAATGTACCCGTACCCGTACCCGTTTAGAATATCCACACCCGTACCCGCCCCATTACCCGATGGGTACCCATTTAATATTATCCATCGGTTTTTCGGGTTTCTCCGCCGGGTATCGGGTATCCTCAATTGAATATTTTATGGACAAAATCTCGATTATCAAGACTAAATCACACTAAAACCCACCGAGAAAATAAAGCAAAACATCCTAATATATTTAAAAAGTTAGAAAAATTACCGTATCAAACGATTTTACGTTTTAAATAAATCATGTAAAACATCCAAATGTCTTAGATAATAAAGATACTTTTATAAAAATTACAAATGGAAGAAATTATATATAATATATATGTACACTAATTAATCATAATAACAATAAAGCGGGTACATATTCGGGTAAACGGGTATGGGTACGGGTACGGGTAATCGGGGCGGGTATTACTAGAACCCGTCACCGAACCCGTACCCGGATAATTTTTTAAATCAATACCCGAACCCGCACCCAAACCCGCCAACCCGCCCCCGAACCCGACCCAACCGGTTCGGGTTTCGGTTTTCCCCATCGGTTTCGGGTGCTTTTGCCATCCCTACCCATGATCCACAAACCCATACGGATTACGAGGTCTAGCCCAAACCACTCCTCCATCTTCTAAGAACTCGGGACATTTCCTAGGGTACCTAGTAGTGAAGCCTTCTCCATCAGTTACCTTCGTTTCATACCTTTCTATCTCCTCTCCACCCACATTTTCTAAAGTCAACTTCTCCTCGATCGTACAGGGGAACATGCTAGCAGGAGAAGTTGACTTTAGAAAAAGGCTCCTAGTTCCTAGTTCCTGACTAGCAAAAGGCTCCTAGTTCCTGCTAGCATGTTCCCATGTACGATTGAGGAGAAGTTGACTTTAGAAAATGTGGGTGGAGAGGAGATAGAAAGGTATAAAACGAAGGTGACTGATGGAGAAGGCTTCACTACTAGGTACCCTGGGAAATGTCCCCATTTCTTAGAAGATGGAGGAGTGGTTTGGGCTAGACCTCGTAATTCGTATGGGTTTGTGGATCGTGTGGAGGAGGAAGAAAGAAACCTCATGAATGGTTTTGCAAGTCGTCCACTACCGCAGTACGAGAGAAATAGGAATGGGTGGATAAGTGAAGAAGAAGAGTACGAGGTGGATTCGGATCTAGAGTCTACAGCGAGTAGTAAATTTAATCCAAATTGAGTGAGAGGAGCACGTGCTAGGGTAGAATCTAGACTATGATATAAGAGTCCCTCATATAGATGCATTTAGGGCTTATGTATAAGTATGGTATCACTCTATTGTCGTGAAGATGCACTACCCCTAGAACTACGTCTTTTATTAAGCTTTTCAAGGGATGATAATTATTTGTTTTCTTGGCAAACTCTACGAAGTTGCACGTTATGCATTTTTCCATTGCAATGTTTGAAGTAATCTCCGTCAAATTTTATCTCGTAAATTCTTACAACATTATTATGGTCGCTACACGATCTTAATTTCATGGCTGCATAAAAGAAATCTGAACGCTACTTCTTATCAAGAAGGTAAACACGTTTCACAACATAGTCACGTCCATCTTGTGTTCCGTATAATACTATTGTCATAAGGAATACAAGATGGACATGACTCTGTCGTGAAACGTGTTCACGTTCTTGATAAGAAGTAGCGTTCAGATTTCTTTTATGCAACCACGAAACTAAGATTGTATAGCGACCATAATAATGTTGTAAGAATTTACGAGACAAAATTCGATGGAGATTACTTCAAATATATTGCAACTTAGTAGAGTTTGCCAAGAAAACAAATAATTATCATGTGTTGAAAAGCTTAATAAAAGACTTAGTTCTAGGGATAATGCATCTTCACGACAATGGAGTTATACATGACATCATATGCCCATCAAATATTCTAATAAAAAAGTATCGAAGGTGGACTGAGCAGAAGCAGAAGCAGATACCGATATTTCAAACATTTTAGGATACGGTAAAAAAAATAAAACGCTTATGCAGACCAAAGAAATACATGTAGGCAGATAAGTGATATATTTTCTCATAAGCGTATCTAGATGTCTATAGATCTACGGTTAAACTATTAAGGATATTTTGCTAAGATTAAAAACCAGTATACAATACCAATTTAGTGACTAAACATAAATGGTTTTTAACTCAAAAATGGAAAAGCATAATGACTCCAAACATAAGCTTTTAAAATAGTATTGTATACAATAACAATTTACCATGATGTTGAGTAACAACGCTCGTTAGCCATGTCACATTACAAGAATTTAATCAAATCTGGGGTTTTGTTTCTTCTCTGCCATTGGATTGTGAAAATTGATTGAATTAAGGTTTGTGAAACTACAATTGGGGAAATCGATTGTGTGCATGTTTGGAATTGGGGGTGTGTTTTATATAAGGGTTGCTATAGTAGACATTATGTTGGCAAAGAATGACAAATGGACTATAATGCATAAACTTTGAAGGCCTCCCTCCGTATGCAAAGGTGGAGTATGCTCACACTGTAGACTCCTTGATAAGAATTTGCCAAAAGTATAAATTACATGATATGTTTCGGGGAGATGTTACTAGCTAGGGTGGCATTAAAGGGCACGACAGAGATCTTATACGGAAAGTATGATTGTGTCGATTGTGATGTGAAACGGGTTCTTGCGACGACCGCTAGCGGGAATTTTTTGTCGCACTCACCATCCAACAAATATCACGTAACGAACAAGATAATATGGTGAAAATCTACGAGACAAGATTTGACGAAAAGTATTATGAGATTGCAATGGAAAGATGCGCGATGAACTTCTTTGACTTTTTAAAGTGTCACTTTAAAGATCCCAATGCACATCTTGAAAGTGACGCTTAAAAAATCGAAGAAGTTCACGTCGCATCTTTCCATTGCATTCTCATAATATTTTCCGTCAAATCTTGTCTCGTATATTCTCATTATATTAACTTGTTTGTTACACGATCTTTGGATGGTGAGTGAGACAAAATAATTCCCACTAGCTAACAGAACCCGTTGCACATAACAATAAACATCATCATACTTACCGTACAAGAACTCTTCCGTGCCTTTACTAAAATATAAAGGTTTAGGATTATCGAATGCCACCCTGCTTTCCTGAGATATCATGTAATTTAAACTTTCAGCAAATTCTTATAAAAGAGATTCTACAGTGGGAGCATACTCGGGAGGCCTTCAAAGTTTGTATAGAATAGTATTCATTCGTCATTCTTTTACGAGCATAGTTTCTACTTTGCCCAAAAGAGCATCAACAATAAAAATTATGTGTTCCTCCGTTTTTTTCTAGCAAACATGATTAGTAAAAATTATGTGTCCTCAATGTTGAATTTACAAAGTTCACCATTGACACATGCATCAACAATAAGTATACTTTGCCCAATAAAGTCAGTAGCATGTGTGTTCCTCCATATTTTCAAGCCAACATGATTAGTCATACAATTATATACAACACACAATGATATAAAACAACAGAACAAATAAACTTATTACCGAGCAAGCAGAAAACCAAATAATTCATAACTTCCTGAATTTTGAAAAAATTTAAGTGAACGTGGTTCTTTCTGTTTAACCTAAAAGCTAATTAACTTAACCCGGCACAACACAAAACCTATTTAGTCCCAACTTCCAACCCTAACCCATTCCTCCTGTCTTTATCGTGCCCAAAATCACTACCCCAAATCAAAACAAAGAATACACAAGCAAACATATAAAACCTATACTAGAGTATTAAACAATATGTAACTCATTCTTGAGTCTTTTTTGTGTCGCAAAATCACTACGTCTAACCAAAACAGATAATTCACAACATATCAAACAAACATAAAACACAACTACATATATACCTCTCAAACCCGGCCTTGTTATCATCCTCCTTCACCTCCTCCATCTTCTGATCCTTCACCTCTTTAACAGAGTTGTATCCCCTTTAAACATCTCACTTACCTTAGCAAGAGAGTCGAAAACTTTTTTAAGAAACTTGAGTGGTTCTGCTGTGTCAAGAACTGCGTTGAATGGTTTCTTGATGTTCTTCGTATTGACAAGATCGCCATTCTTTTTTTGAATTTTAGGGTTAGGTTTTCAAAGTGTGTTTTGTTTTGGGTTTAAAGTGAGGAACGGTGCATGTCTTTATGGGTTTATATAGAAGTGGTGATTGGGATTTATGGTAAGTTTTTATTTATTTATTTAGAGTTCAGTTATACTCCGTAACTTATAAGGATTGAATTTTTTTAGGTATATGATGTTTGATTAAGGATTATAATTTTCCGTATTTATATTATATCGTATTTTTTTAGTTTTTGTATGCTTCTAAAATTTGAAGTTTGTATGTTATTTATAACCAAATTATATAATTTAATTCATATTCTTTATCTTATATTATTAGAATTTGTAATCATTTTGACTTTTAACAGAAAAATAAGAAGTTGAATTTAAAATGTTAATCACTATTTCTTTATAAAATCGTACCTAAATTAAAAGCATTCCAATGCTAGGCTAAATTCGAAATTTAAAGAGCTTTTTATTGGTATATTTTTTATAAGAAAATTTCTAAACATTTATTGGATGTTTTATCATTAAAATTTGCTATATAAACAAATTATAAAAAGTAAAAGTTTAAGATAGTTTTTGTAACTTGTTACATAGTTTAGGGGTTGTTTTGATTTTTTTTTAATTTTATATCTATGTAATGGAATAAAGGTTAGGGTGGTTTCTGTAAATTATTATTTATTACAGTTTAAGGGTGTGATTTAAACTTTATTCTATTTTTGTAAAAAGAAATATATTAAACTTCTAACATTTTTTTTTAAATAATTGTACATTAGTAAAAAGTTTTGCAATATTGTGCTCATTTGTTCGCAATTTAAATACTTTTTCGTCGGTATATTTTTTTTTTAAATAAATCGCTATATATTGGTTAAATATTTGATAAACAAATTTTGTTGTATAAATACCGTAAATAACTAAAATAAAAAGGTAATTTTCATAACTTGCTGAATAGTTTGGGGAGTTGTTTTGACTTTTTAATGACAAGAGGTAGATTAGTGATGTTAGTTTACACGTCACCTCGAAAAATCCAAATTAGACACACAATTTGGATGACAAAACTAAGAAAAGCACGAATATGGAAAATAATAGTTACAGTGAAAACAAGCTGTATGCTTTCAATCTAAATACACCCAAACACAATACTTTGAACATCAAAGACAAAAAGAGCAAACTAATACAGGCATAGCACATCTGTGGTATAACGGCATGAGCATGAGATTATATATCACACTAATAAATCAATGACACCATAAGATTAAAAACCAAAATTACGTGTGTTTGCATATGGGCTAAAAGAGTACAAAGTGAGAACTCATTTTATGTACTAATCTCGCAAAAGCTCCATCCTATGTCCAAAAAACGGCAAGAATCAACGTCAGATTTGTATATCTTGGTGTTGTTCAGTATGGCCTCAAAGGGAAAGAATGTGCAAAATAACAAATTAACAAAAACCTAGGCACGTTAGCGTATGATATCCCCTTCATAAGCTCAAAGATTTCTTGAATTGTAGGACCCACAAGGCTAGTCGCAGTATGGTAAATCGAACTTCTAGTGAAATTTCTTCCAACCAGACACTTATCAAGCTAAATAACGACTTAGCTTTTAATAACTTTTCCTGAATAACTGCCTCTGATGAAACTCTGCCAATGATCAAGAAGGACTCGAGGGAAGATCTTTGCAACTGTCACGAAAAAAAAAGGTGAACATCATAAGGTGCAACATGGATATTAATTCTTTCACTTTCCAAGTTGTAGAGAATATAAGAAGACCATATTTGAACCATGTAATAAAAAAACGTGTATTATTATAAGATTTGGAAAAAAAATGTACCAAAGCGTTGTCAACTGAACGTAAGCAATCATTTGTTTTCATCATTAACAGTATGACACGAGGCAGCCTACGCAGAAGCTCCGTGACTTGAGAAAAATATTCAGGACCATATATCTGCAAAACAGAATGTCACATGAAGTCACAATATGGGGACATAGTTTCTAGTTTCTACTGTACAGACTTTGGGATAACATCACAACAAGGTAACCTCTTCAGGTCAAAGTTCTGATACAGATTACCAACTTTAGGCAACAAAAACCCATCAAATTTTTCGACTTGGTGCCAGCTAGTTAAATTTTTAAGGTAATCTGACTTCATTAACCGGTCAAACTTGTCTGCTACATGTCTGTAACTTTGAACATGTTGAGACATTATAGGACATGGCACCTGGAAATTGGTAACCTAACTTTGAACTCTAATGTTTTCTTTCTGGAGTATTATAGTTGGTACATTACATAGAAATTGGACCCCTGCATTTGGGAACAAAAGGCTTTTGGCAATGGAATCTCACCTGAAGTTCTGATTGATCGCTTATGGCCAAATGATCAACAGCCGGATCAATAACTCTCTCCCATGGTTTCATAGTAAGAATGCTTGTGAAGAATGTATACAAATCATCTCCAGCACCAAATTTCTTGCAATTTTCCTTAATTGCTTTAGCATCAGCCAATACCAAAGCCTGTAAAAGATAATCACATTTCAGAATTTTCTTCTGCTTTTGCAGCTTTATTCTTTTAACTAAGTTTGTTTGTTTGTTTGTTTGTTTGTTTGTATGCCAAAAAAGTGATTCAAGAAATCAGAAGGTGCACCTTCCAGAGTGCAGCATAGCTGGTCCTTGTGTAATTGTCAAGTTCTTTGTAGAGACCATGGTCAAGGAGTACCAATTGTGGTTTACGGCTTCCTTTACACAGAAATAGAAACCACATCAACCCTTATTTAAAATAAATAAGCCATTTACAGATAATAATATTGATGCCTACATAGGAACTCTTCTATGGGATTAAGTAGAAACGGCAATTTTGGGTTTCCGACACATATAACCAAAGATGGGTCAATTTTAGTTGTAAATTATCCACGGGTCTAATGGATTAAATTTAAACACTTGACTTATATTGAAGTGGGCCAAAAGTTGGCATATGCCTATAAACTCCTTAAATCATTTCACTAAAACAGGTTAAAAATTTAATACGGAGAAGTGAAATTTAGTAATAAATTTTAATACATTGATTGTCTGAATATATGAAAAATGGAGAAAATAAAGGAGTTGGCAATACAATGCAATCCGGCCAGTTTTAGGAAACCTAAGTTATTTATACGACAGTTAGAGTAAAAAGAAATTTGGTTGTAACAAATGGCCCTCATTTAAACACGAAAAACCAAATTGACAGAAGACATGTTCTATTATCTTGCTAACTTTCTGTGATTATATCAGCTTAGTAATTGAAAATTATCAGATATAGTTTGCCGGGGATGGTCCCTTTTTCCCAAAATTATCAGATATGAGAAAAGAAAACTAGCGAACAATACTTGAAAGTTAAGGTATGATAATCCCATATAGCATTTTAAGGAATAAAACGACTTACCAAAAATGCTACTTCTATCAGAAGGCAAAGTACGAACTAGCAAGTTAGCAACATGGGGATCACAATGCACAAACCCATGTTTAAACATCATTTCAGCAAAAGTTTGACTAACCTGCATCGAGTAAAAACCAAACTCGTATAAATAATCAACAGCTACACAGCATGAAACTTATATTAGATCACTGAAACAAACATCAAAACCAACAAGTGGTCAACTTCTTGACCCATCATATCTTTTTTGCAAAATCATTAAAAACAAATTGTAGACTTTGCAAAATGGTCAATATAAACAAAACTGCAAAAAAAAAAAAAAAAAGAAAAGAAAAGAAAATGGGCTTACTAATTTTGAAATGTCGTGGGGTCGAATTCCCAGTTTTTTTATGCTCTTTAGATCGTTGACTTGTGGAGCTTCTATAAACTCCATGGTCAATAATTTTGAGGTACTTAAACTCCAATAAACTGTAGGGGCATATATATAGGCTGCAATATGAGGGGATAACCTTCGAAAGTTATCCATACACTTTACGCTGTTCTTCGCTTCATTTAAGAAATCTAGCTCCTGATAGCCATCATCAAAACAAATCAATAACAAGGTTAAAAGTCCATAATGTACATCCATCAACCTAACATATAAAGGAAGCTAAGTTTAAATGATAGTTGTCACAGTGTTATAAATTCTAACCTTCGGTGAAGTTTCTTTTACTTCATCTACCAACCACCTACAACACAAGTAAGCCAATTTTAGGTTATCACCTCAAATTTTAAGATTCACATAATCATCCCAAAAGCTAGAATTAGTGTAAAATTGTGCGAACATCCCAACTTAATAGTTTAATATGTACTCATACAGCTACCTCAGAACATCCTCTAATTTTGCTTCATATATAAGCTATTTGAGATAACATGATGATAGAGATGTCACGATGGGTAATTTGGGTGGGTCGGGTAATTGGTCAAAACAGGTTCCAGTTATATTGTGCCAATTCTAGTACTATCCTACATGCGACAGACCAAGTTGGGTTGACCCGCAAACACATGCGCCCGGTTACCTTTCAAAAATTGAAGTACAGTATGTGTTGACTGTGATTTTCTTTTGGTTTTGCCCATTTTTCCCCCTTTGCCCTTTCAAAGTTTTTTACCTGACACGTATGATATACAAAGAACACTCAAATCTGCCGATTCATAAGTAAATGGGTCAAAATGACGACCCCTGATGAAGACCTTAGCTATGACAATAGAACTATAGAATCATAAATAATCGATAGGAGGTAAGGAAATAATTTAAACCTGTAATCGAATGAGGGAAAGAAGCGGTGCACGGTATTCACAATCAATTCCACAGTGGCAAGATCAGCAGCTGCAGTATCTGTCATGTGTGTATGTTGTACCTGGAACAAGAACAAAAGATGGTATTAGGATTCAAATCACAAAGCATGATACTGTGAATAAAATGAACAAATTGATAATAACTGGAGCATGAGATAAATTTGAACCTTCACAGCAACTTTTTGTCCCTCATGAGTACGAGCAACATGCACTTGTGCAAGAGAAGCACTTGCAATTGGAACCGGATCAAACTCGTCAAATATCTGAGTATTATACATATACATTAAGATTAAAAGAAACCATGGAAAACAGTATATTAAATGTTAAACTACCTCTTCAGGGGCCCCACCAAGTTCTTTCTTCACAACTTTGCACACTTGATCATACGTAGAAGTTGGACATCTATTCAACATTGACTCCCTCATTGTCTTTGCATACTCTATTGGCACCAAATAATCCTAAATGAGAAATTAACAATTAGCAGTTCGATGTTCACATAACCAACAGAGTTATTCGAAATTTAGCAGTGAGTATCCATGGAAAAAGGGAAGGTCGTACCAGTTGACCAACATGTTGCCCAAGCTTAATATAAATTCCACCATTTTTGAAACATAGGTCTTCAAGCTTACGTGCGCTCCTGGTGTGAACTTCATGTTAACTCTTTCCCTCTCATCACTATCCTCTGCCAGTCCCATTAGTGAATACTCGTAATCTGAAAGCAAGCCAACATTTACCTTGTTTAGAATAAATTTTAAGATTATTGTGTTCAACTGCAATGGATGGAAGAACTTGTATATGGTGCATTTATATTATTGGCATGAACAATAAGATCACAGGATTATAAGGGGGTGTCAGGCATTGCATCTTGAAAGTGATAGTTTGATTAGTGTGTTCTCAAATCACAGAAAAACAGTTTCTAGTGTTTATCTAGCTGAAGGTGTTGTTAAGAAGTTTTTTTCTTTGCACATTTAAAACTGAAGGGAGTCCTGGCATTTGACCTGAAATACCAATACTTCTGATTATTTAGGTGGGTAATTCTTTAACATCCTATAAAATACTCTGACTTTACCAACCATAAACAGCTGATCATCAAATTATCACAAATTCAAACATCAGGAGCAATGTTAAACACCAATTCACTATATATTTAATCCCCTCAACAAGCAAACAATATGCTGTACGCCTAAAGGGATTGCATACTTCAATCGCTTATTCGCTTCTTGCGTCTTTTAGACACAACAAACAAAGTTTGAACATAGAAACAACTTGTGCCTATTCTGATGGTGTTCATTTCATAAGCACTTTTCTTTATAAGTGGAAGCTTAAAATATGCATTCGCAAACACCTCTTAAATCACAAACGAAGACTCTATATATTCTACGGGTCACCTGATAGTCTCATACTAACTAGCTTTAAGTGATGTACTTAAGAACACAATTTTCGTCTCACGGTAGGCCAAAAACAGGAGCACGTATAATTAACTGTTCCTACTTAAGACTTTTTACAAAATAAAATCTATAAAGTAGATAGTAACCACAACAACTAACAAATCAAGATCACTAAGGGGGGTGTGTGGCAATAAGTTTTGAATTGTCAGAATCAGATTGTGAGTGTTTGGCATATCCTAATCATCACGTGTAAACAACCCTAAATAATCATACAACCAAAATCATTGTTGTTAAACATAAATTGATTATTTCAGCGGCGGCCCTAAAAGAAATGAGTCCTACTTTATTAAAACTTGCCCGGGAAACAAAAATTTTGGATCATGTGCATTTCAGAGAAAATCGGCATATTTGACATAATTCTACACTACGCAAGAAAAATCCATGTGGTTCACGCAACAAAAAATTTGGATCATGTGCAATTATTCGTACTCCTGAAATGCAAAAATACTTAATTTGAGAAAACTAAGGAAATGTACCAAAGGCAATGGCAGCAGCAGTAGCGGAGAGGCGAAAAAGGCGAACGGGGACAGCAGTACATAGCTTAAGAGCAGTAGCAGGGTCATCAGAATTAGCAATTTTAGAAGCACCAACTCCACACCCTATAGCAGTTGCACCTAATAATACTTTCCATTTTAAATGCCTCAACATTCTTTTTAAACAAAAAAAAAATGAACCTAATTGATGATATGATCAAGGGAATGGTTTTATAATGGAAGGTTTTTGTCGTTAAGCTATTGGAAATTGATTTAAACGAAGAAATTGGTGGATTAACAAGGTGGTTGAACAATGAAAAGACATGGGTGTAGGGTTTATGTGTTTGTCTTTTGAAACAAGTTTCGAAAATGTTGACCGAAACAAACAAAGATTCTAGTTTCTAAAATTACAGGGTGGAGGGTCGGCGAACATAAACATTTTTATAGGGAGATTTGCATAAATGATAGTGTTAATTACAAAAATCGTCTTTATTGTTATGCCCAAGTTGCAAGTTTCGTCCTTAATTCTCAATAATTACACAAATTGTCTTTGTGGTTGTCCATTTTATGTTGACCGGTCCTTTGACCATAATGACGTTAGTCTCGTTAGTTTGCACGTGGCAAACTCAGTCCCTTTAACCCTTTATACAACGACGTTAGTCCTGTTAGTTAAGTCCACTTGTCATGTGGCAAAGTTAGTCCATTTAGTCAACGATCATTTGCAACCTTAATCCTTTATGCAACAATCGTTTGCAACTTTATACTAACACCCACCACCACCACCAATCACCACCGCCACCTATCGCCACCACCCCTACTACCACCCACCCAGTGGCGGAGCTAGAAAAAAATTTGTGGGAGGGCCGAAACAAATTTTTTTCCGAAAATACATTAGATGGGAGGGCCGAGGTGAAAAAAAAAATAACACATGAAATCGCGAAAAATTACACTGACGGGTTTAGGCCTAGGGGGGCCAGGACCCTTCCCGGTCCTCACTAAGCTCCGCCCCTGCACCCACCACCACCACTTACTATTATACGCTGTAAGTTGAAGTTATTATTTTAGTAAAGGCATTTGGCAAATTAGTTGTAGATATAACTTATTATTGTGAAATTATATAAAATTACATCAAATTATATCACATATATTCTATAATAATTGAAGGGTATTAAGTGATTTAACTATATACAAACTCTTCTTATTTGTATAAGCTCATTTCGATTAGTCTGAGTTTATGAGAGCTTATGACTTATAATAGCTTTCATAAGGTTGTGTAACAAACAAATCTTATTTTCTTAAGCAATCTTATTTTAAAAAAACTCGGGCTCTATAAAAGCACCTGTAAGCCCATATCCACGCACAACCTATTTGATGGGGTTGTTGAGTATATATTGAGAGTTTTTTGAAAAGCCTTAAAATTGTGGGTTTTTTAAGCAGTGCTGGGATATATAGGGCATATTTGGTGAAGCGAATTAGAACTAGAGCCTATATTATAAGCTGAAAGCTTGAGTTTATTTTTTTTTCATTAAGTTATTTGGCGAATCAGTTGGTGCTGAGGCTTATTATGTAAAATCTTCTAAAAATACATCAAATTAAAATCGCATATATTTCAAGGCTTTCAAGCTTTTACATGTTAATTTATTACATTTTTAATTGTATTTAAGTAATTTGACTAACTAAGCCCCTATAATCCCCCGCTATAATCCCCCGTAAGCTCATTTCTATTTGCTTGGGATTATGAAATCTTAGAATGTATAAAAGCTTTTATAAGCTTGTGTGACAATCAATGCTTATTCTATAAGGTATATTATTTAAAAAGCTCAAGCATTTGTAAGCTCTCATAAGCACGTAGCCAAACACAACCATAACATGGTCTATTACAAATTACACTTTTATTCTCAACTACAAACACCTTAGCTTATTAACTCATGTCCTATTTAATTGTTTACCAACATGAGCTAAATCAAATGCTTGAGCTTATTAGCTTATTAAACTTAAGCTAATTCAAGCACTCAACATGGGCTTTTGAGCTTATTATATACAAGCTATAAGCTGCTTATATAACATAAGTATACGCTCAATTTATAAGTTTAGCCAAACACCCCTTATTTCTAGTTTATTTAAAAAAAAAAAAATCATATTATTCAGTAGATAATATATGTTTTGACATATACCATAGCTACCAAATAGGTTCCGCACATTAGCCAAATATTATCAAAACTATTAGGTTCATTATAGATTTAACATGCCCTCGACACACATACGATAACAAAAATGAAGATTTACGAAAAGGTATGAAATATCTACTAAACAAAACTGACACAACATTAATATGATTGCGATGTAACCTGAAAATGAGCTAAATTTCATGCGCCACATTATTGTGAAGCAGATGCAGAAGATTTGTTACACTATATAAGTGTAATTTCAATATTTATAGTGTCAAATTAACTCAAACATGAAGTTAAATTTCACCTAGTGTTTTCCTATTTACTTGTGTTCACCTAAAGTACTTGTAATCCTTCCAAAAACTTAAAGCTCAAACACTTGTGGCTTTACACATTAGACCACCCCAAGCAATTACACGGGAAGATTGCTCACTAAAAAGATGTTAGTTGGTTTGACTTTGACCTCCTAAGGGCAGTTTGGTAATATTAGTCCTAAGGGTATTTTGGTCATTTTGTAATATCTTAAGAAGTTAGAATTGTGTATGTCGGTGTTTTTGTATGTCGGTTTTTCACTTGTATAACTATAGCAGGAATAAAAAAACTATGTAATACTTTGACTCTTCCTAATAGAAAATATCAGTTTTTTACCCCATGTTCTGATCTTGTAATATGAATTGATGCTGGTCTCTTCTTTTGTCTTTGATTATGTATCCCTGATCCTAACAAATTGGTATCGAGAGCAAGGTGATCAATTTGAAGCAAGCTAGAATTTGTTTTGAGTTTGTGATCGACATCAGCTTTTGGTTGATTTCAAGAATGAGTTTCTTGACATCATTTGATTTTCATTTGTGTTTGGTGGCTGCTGATTCGATTAGTTGAAGACATGAGGTCTGAATTTGTCTTGTGTTTTGGTGGTTGCTATCGATCAAATTAGGGATATCAGGTTTTTGGTTATTTTGGGATTTTTTTTCCCTTTGTTCAATTGATTTTGCTTCTGCTAGTTTGATAAGTTGAAGGTGTTTGTTGACTGGGATTAGGGATAGTCAGAGTTTGTGTTTGAATTGATTGGTTTGTTTAGAGATTATCTGATTTCTCTGTTCTTTGGATCGATTAGTTGTTGGGCTTTATAGTTTGGTCTTTGTTTCATAGTAGTTAATAGGGAAATTGTTTGTTATTTAGTAGTAAAACCATTTGAATAGTTATGTCTTCTCAAACACCATCCTCATTAGTCAGTATTGAGAAGTTTAATGGGAAAAGTAACTTTAGTTTGTGGCGAATTAAAATTCGAGCCTTATTGAAACAACAAGGCATTTGGGCACCTCTAGCCGGTCCCAAACCGGCTGATATGACGGATGCAAAATATGTCTCACAAGATGAAAAGGCTCATTCCACTATTTTGTTATCTTTATCGGATGAGGTTCTTTGCGAGGTTGCGGATGAAGAAACGGCTTCTGGCGTGTGAAAAAAGTTAGAGAAGCTTGTTGAAACTATTATAGACCTTGATAGATCTAAGAGCCTTAAGGATATCGTTAGTATAGCCAATGTAATCACTAGCTAACTAATAGAGAATCTCTAGAGTTTGTATTCTAGAAGCGGAAACAAATACAAACGTGTAAACAGTAAATACTAAGAACAATTGATCCTCTATGGATCTTTATATTAAGAACTTGTGTTTTCTAAAAACTTACATTCAACATAAACGTGTGTTCCTTTTATAGACAAGGAACCCTAACCCTAATCCGTTCTCCAAGAAACGTATCTTCTAAATAATATGCATTATCACTTACTATAATATCTCATGCATATCCTAACTACATTACATAATATGCGGCTAAATAAACTATATCTGCTGAACTATAACTTCAGCAGCAACTACTCTTCAGCAGGAACTAGTCTTCAGCAGGTTCCTTCTTCAGCAGTAACCATCAGCAGAATCTACATTTAGTAGAATTCCCAACAAAGCTTTATATGACAACGTCGTTGACAAATAAGTTGTTACTAAAGCAACGTTTGTTTTCACTTCGAATGAAAGAGGGCTCATCATTAAAAGATCATTTTGATGCATTGAACTCGATCTTGATGGATTTGAAAAATGTTGAAGTCAAGATTGATGATGAAGATGAGGCTCTTATTCTTCTAGCATCTTTGCCTCCCTCGTTTGAAAACTTTGTGAACTCGTTTGTTGTTGGTAAAAACATTATCACATTAGAAGATGTACGATCCGGTTTGCATTCCTGAGAGCTTCGTCATCAAGCATCGGAAACTTTGGAATTGGTAACCCACAGGTCCTAGGAATCTCAACCCGTTGGCTTATCAACCACAAGTCGTGATAGGGGTCGATATTGATTTGAAAAGAGTAAAGATAAAGGTGGAGCATCATCAAGTTCTCGAGGTCCCAATCCTCGAGATATTTGTAACTATTGCAAAGAGGAAGGCCATTGGAAGCACAATTGTCCTAAACTTAAGGAAAAAAGTCAGGTAGCGACTGTTGCTAAAGACGACTCGGATTCAGAATGTGAGGTGCTTTGAATGTTTGACCGTAATCCTTATGATATAAGTGGGTCATTAGAATTTGAATTTGGTATTTGCATTTAAAGATCGTTTTGGTGTTTGAAGACTTGGTTCAAGTCGTTTGAAGTTTGTTCGATCGTTTGGAATTTGTCATTTTGGAAATTCGGATCTTCGTTTGTCGGGCTTTTGAAGTTGGTTGCCCGAATTGGATTGTCTTTGTTGAAGATCGTTCGAGCCGATTTGTTTTGTGTGGTTAACCGAGTTTGATTTGTCGGTTAACATTTGATAGTTCGTTTTGAAGACATCGGCATTTGTTTTTTAGATCGTTTTCGGATTCGATCGTTTGTTATGAATTTGGCTAGCACCTCTAGTGTTTGGAATTTTGAATTTGATTGAAACTTTGGCATCACTTAGGAGTTAAAGTCAAGGTGGAGATTGTTAGTTGGTTTGACTTTGACCTCCTAAGGGCAGTTTGGTAATATTAGTCCTAAGGGTATTTTGGTCATTTTGTAATATCTTAATAAATAAGAATTGTGTATGTCGGTGTTTTTGTATGTCGGTTTTTCACTTGTATAACTATAGCATGAATAAAAAAACTATGTAACACTTTGACTCTTCCTAATAGAAAATATCAGTTTTTGCCCCATGTTCTGATCTTGTAATATGAATTGCTGCTGGTCTGCTCTTTTGTCTTTGATTATGTATCCCTGATCCTAACAAAAGAGATTACAAGGGAAGCTCTGCTAACTACATGTTGCATAAAGGTGTAATATCTCCCGCGACAACCTAACGAGAATTGCGAGTTGTTGGTTTGCCATTTTACACACCTATTTCCAAGGATAGATGGCTCCCGTTAGGTTATATTCATTATTTTATATATCATATGTTTTGTTTTGTTTTTTTTTTTTTTCAAGTAATATATTTTGTGTTAACGACAATGATGTAGAAGCGCGGTTTACATTCATACTTTTCATTATTTTAGATGTTAGCGACTGTTACAAGTTGTCGGTTTGCCATTATATATACCTTAATGTGACAACCTGACGAAAAAATTTGATGAGTTAACCAATTTAAACCTTAAAAACTAAACCAAGTCTATGGACAATTATTGAGGACAATATTAAGTTATTAGTTGAATATAATCAAACAAAATTTATGCAAATAAATCAAGTAAAAAAGGACAGTTTTGGAGCTTTGCTTTCAAATTATGCCAAGGCTGAGTCACTCCTATCTCAACCCGAATACGACTTTTCAGATAACCAGTCAAGTTATGTTAACTCTAACTTGTTTTTACCTAACAATGAACATGAGTCATTTAACTAGTTTACAAAAATAAGTTTCTGAATTAGACGTGCTGTACATTAAAACAAGTTTAATGGGTATTTTCAGCCCACGCTCCACTGCAAAGTGTGAGGGGTTATACGTGAAAAAAATCTACGTTAATTTAAAATCTCATTTAAATATGTTTTAGTTTTTACTTATAAATTGTTTTAAACATATTCAAACAAATGTTAAGAAATAAGCTAAAAATATTAACTTGTTTAGCAAATAAATTAAAATTTACTTTTTAAGAAAAAAATACTTTTTAATTTATTTATTTATTTTTTATTTTTTTTTTATTATTATTATTTTTTTTTGCTGCTGTTGTTGTTGTTGTTGTTGTTGTTGTTGTAACTTTTCACTTTTGGTTTTAGTAAAGTTAGATAAGTGACATCTACTATTATGCAACTTTTCACTTAAGGATGGTTCTCGTAATGTAAGGTAACTGACAGGGACTATTAAGTAAGTTTTCGTTATACAAGGACTGTTTCTGTTAATTAAGGGAATATTTTTGCAAGAGCAAGTAAACCTCAAGGATGATTTTTGCCATTTTCAAACCTCAAGGATAATTTTTGCCATTTTTGTTTGAATTTTACGGTTTGATGAATAGTAAACATTTGTTAAACATTCATATTTATGGATTGTGGATATTTGCCATCTTCAAACCTCGATGTTTACTATTTGATATAGTAGTAAACATTTGTTAAATGCTTAAATTTATAATTATAATATAATAGGTTGGCATGTTGGCCTATTAAACTCATTTGACGCATATAATCCAGTTTTTCAAATATAAATTTTATTTTTCACTTCTAGTGAAAAGCTCAACCGGCTTGATGAATCGACCGGTTTAACCACCCAACCCGAACACAACGTGTTTAGTAAACGAGCATCTACCCAAGAATAGCCGAAAGCCTGTTTACAACCAAAAATCACCCATTTCATGTATATGGTGGTAACTCGGTCAATGGGTTAGTAACTAGGGGGTGTTTCTTTTTTACTTAATAGGAAGGGATAGTGGGACCTATCAATTTAATAGTATTACAGTAATTTTTTAAATAGGACCCACAATTTTTGTTAGTTGGTCTAGATCCACAAGCCAAAATTTATAAGGCTCTCCCCATTAAGTGGCTCAAATAGAAGTGGGTCCCATATGAGACCTATACTTCTCTTAGGCCTTAGCTAACAAATAAAAAGAAACACCCCCTTAGTATGACCGGTCAATATGTTCATCGTGAAAATACATATCTTTTATTTATTGGAAAATGTCAAAGTATGAAAGTATCGCAACGCACGTAATTTGTTAGCCCGTTATGTTTACTATGCCAATAATTGTTTGAATTTTGGTTATTATTTTTTAAAATGAAAATTAATGTGTTTGTTATTATTTCCATCAATAACTATACACATAACACACGCTTGATGTCACGATCACATGAATATTGCTTCCTGGACTAACTCTCCCATATATCTAGTACACTTGATTCTTGTGGTTATGATTCACACACACAAACAGATATATCAATCAATAGCTCCAGGTTCAAGCAACAATCTAACTTGTCAATGTGACACTATCAGTATGAGCACGACGTACTCCTCACCGTTTACATCATAGATTTGTTGTTATCGTACATTTTAAGGAGTTGCGCATAAATTCAAAGTCCACACGATAGTTAGCTAATCCATTTTTTGCTTGTCACGGTGATTTAGAAGTTTATATGAAAAAGATCTTTACTAAAACGATCATATCAGTGCACATAATCCTTTGAATATATCAATATTGCTACTTAAAAGTAATACTAGTACAATATAATGAAAAAAAGGTCAAATCCTTATGACTAACTAGTGTTTTGGATATAGAAAGCTAGTTTTAGTGACATTCTGATCGACCAACATATTATATGGATACGGTAACAGCAGTTAGCTTCTTGCGATTTTTGTTATCGACTTGAAACAAAGTGTTTTTATTGAATCTATTTTAATTTACATATTTCATGGCCTCTTTCTTAACGTATTGAATATACATAAACGTTAATCGACAAGAATTAAAAGAAATATCAATATGATCTTGCAATTTTTCTTGATCTAAAATTATAACACGTACACTATAATTTTCTAAAATTATACATGTTTTTGATCTTATACTTCTACATCACCGGTCACCCTACTACATTTCGTTGTTCAACAATGATAGGATACCGTTTTTGTGTCCTTGTCGTCGGGAAAAACACCACTTTATCTTCTTCAGCGGGTCTCCAACTGAAATAATATTGTTGTAAAA
>LBNU01038752.1:4961-32372 GCA_014162995.1 Artemisia annua
AATGTTTTTACAAAACCAATCCGAAATTAACAAACATAAATTTGAAGAAGTGGTATACCTAATTATATTCAAGTATTGTGTGGTTTTGCGAGTGATGCAAAAATTAAAAGACCGTGAGAAGGCCACCAAAATCAACCGCAATCAATATTCACAACGAAATCAATTGATGTGAGAATCAGTAATTTAGAGATACCATCCATAACGAAATCGATATTCAAAGCAATAGAAGAATGGAACATACCGATTGTGTCACTGCGACGGAAGGCGGCGGCTGAAATGATTGGAAAACAAATACCGCGGTTGAAGAATGGAACATACCGATTCCGTGTAATACCAATTTGTGAGCCTGCAAGATCAAAATAAAAATAAAAGTTTAATTCAAGAGCTATAGGAAAAAGATTAATAGCGAATGCTTAATCCGATTTGAATGGGTGTTTTTAATTTTTTTTAAACTGATTCTTCCTCCGAAAGTTTTGGTTTACTCCGTATATCATTAACCTTTGTTTGACTTCCTAATATAACGCCCAGTTACACTTACAACTCGTTTACAACTTTTCAAATTAATTAGTTTCCTAATTTCCATAGTTTGACAAGGGCATTATGGGCATTGACCCAAAATTCAGTTTTTCACTTTTCACCTTTGACCATTTTTACATTATAGGTAGTATAGATTTTGCGAAATTTTTGGATATTTTTGGCCATAGTACCCTAAAAAGGATGAATTTGAAAGAAAAGTACCCACAAAAGCAAAAAGTTTTGTTCACTACCCACATGAAGAAATTGTGACAAACATTATATTTTTTTTAATCATTTGCCCAAAGAAAATTGATAAAAAGCCGGTATAGATCGTAATGGGACAAAGAATGAAACATTAAATTCTCTAAAAAAGAACCTATTTTTAGCCTTGAGATTTAAAGAATGCGAAATCAGTGGCGGGTGAAATAACTCATCAACAATACAACCAAAAAAAACATAACACATAATCATTTATCCTCGTACTTGTGTTAAGATTTGATCACTTCCAACCTTAAAAACCAAGATCAGAAAAACAAAATGAGCGACAGTGACGAGGAAGATGTCTCACAACATGTCTCATCATCATCATCAAAAAGCAGATCACGTAAAACCAAAAAAGCAGCAAAACCCGTTGTTAATTTCATGCAAAAGTTGGGCGGAGGTATACCGAAAAGAAGCCATAATAAGGGTGCAAAGGCTCAACATCGTCGAGAACCGTCCGAGGATTCTGAGGACTCGGAGGTGGAAATGCTGAGTATATCGTCCGGTGATGAAGATGATTCGGTTGATATGAAAGGTGGAGGGAAGAAGGAAGGTGGTAAAGATGACGATAAGGTGCCTCCAGGCGGTGAGCCTACTAAATGGAAGCAAGTTAATGAAGATGAGGTAAATTATGTTATTTATGTGTTTCATATAATCCAGAATGTATATATATGTCACGTTTGTACTAAATGTACATAACGTATGTGTACGAATTTGTGTGCAAGTGTTTAAGACGTTTTTAGTACGACGATGATGATGTATAGTGGAATAAATTTGGGTCGTATTGTCGTAAAGCTTATAGAACGATACTATTATATAGAGCATTTAGGTCTTTAACCTACGACTAGAAAACTCAAAAGTACTAATAATGTAAATCCTGTTTAGTTTTGGAAAACGATTTGATTGCTGAAGTGTTACTTTGTTGTGACAGCTTGCTAGAAGGGTTCGTGAGATGAGGGAGTCGAAAGCAGCTCCTACTATTCCAGTACCTCAAAAAATCGAGAGGAAACAAACAACAGGTGCACAGGTTAACAATTTGCAGTCTTTGCCACGTGGTATGGAGTGCATAGATCCTTTAGGACTCGGGTAAAAATCTTCAAATGGTTTTGTCTATTGTTTGTTTCAAGTTGACCATAATAGTAAAAAACTATATTAGCCTCATGTTTCATTATGTTAGTACTTGATTTTTTGCTCAAATCTCTTCTGCTTGATGGTTCTTGTCGCAACTGCAGATGATTGCAAGGTTGCTGAATCATTCAGTAACTTGTTACAGTTTATTACTCATGTTGCTAAAATTTTTTTGTTAGAATTATAAGCAGCAGAACAATGAGGTTGATGACCGAACGTTCAGCAAGTTCTCCATCTAATAATGAAGTAATCGATGCAGACTTTCGAGGTATTAATTTTGTAACAAATAAGTGTTGCACATGAGATGTACTTTGTTCATGTATAGTACTAATACTGGCAAATTTTGTTGCAGATAAGTTGATGTTTTTCTCCGAGAGGTTTGATCCAGTTTTATTCATTAGTCGGATACATCAGTATACCGCTGCTGCAGACTTGGAGACTGGAACTGCAGCTTTGAAAAAAGACCTCAAAGGATGGACTCAGCAAAGAAAACAACTTGTCAAAGAAAATTTTGATTGCTTTGTCTCTTGTAAAACCACTATTGATGGTAGGTATATCTTTGCGACATACAGGTGCCAATTTTGAATCGTATACTTATGAATGGGTTGATTCAGGTTATGTTTTATATCTAATGGGTCAAACAGGTAAAACAAAAGTTAGCTAGAAAGGAAACGAGTGAAATTCTGCCAAAGTGTCATTTCAATGCATAAAACCTCCTAAGTATTCAGTTTTCTATAAATTAGACTCTTATGAGTCAAAAACATGTTTCTGGTCAACCCAATCCAACCCGTTCAAAAATCACCCGTTACCTTACCAGTCCATTTTGCCATCTCTAGTAATCTACATGAGAATCTGCTCTAGAATCAGTAGCAAGCTCTTGTGCTTATTAAGCTCACTTGGGAAACTTTATGCCATTAGGGTGATTAGGAATGTATTGCTTTTACAGATATCGAGTCAAAACTGAAAAGGATCGAGGAAGATCCTGAAGGTGGAAGCGCTAATTTACATACTTGTATCCAAGGAGTCAATTCAATGGCTAACCGTGCTTTTGAACCTCTACTTGAAAGACAGGTTAAAGTGTTTAACATTTTTTTTTTCTACAATGGTGATGTTAATAATAAGTTGATATTTTCACTAGGCTCAAGCAGAGAAAATCAGGGCAGTTCAAGGAACACTTCAAAGGTTTCGTACTTTATTCAATTTGCCAAGTGCCATTCGTGGAAATATTCGTAAAGGAGAATATGACTTGGCGGTCAGAGAATACAGGAAAGCCAAGTCAATCGTCCTCCCTTCTCATGTAGACCATTTTATCTTCACTTTTTCTTTTGAAAATCCATATTTTTTCTTTTTTTCGCATAAGGTTGTCTATGTATTTCATTATTAGTATTATCATTTAAACTCGACAACTGTGACAAACAGGGAACTAAATTTCTAAACAGAAGCACTACACTATAAAATTTAGGCCAAAGTGCTTTAGTAATTTACTGTCTTTCCTTGATAATTATGTATGTTACAGGTTGGAATACTCAAACGTGTCCTTGAGGAGGTTGAAAAGGTAATGCATGACTTTAAAGGCATGCTTTACCAGTCAATGGAAGATCCAAACATAGATCTAACAAATGTAAGTCTTCTGTTAGGATTTTTCTATTCGGTTTCATGGATTTCAAAACATTTTCTATGCTCACGAATTTCCACTATTTTCCATCACATTTTATGTAGCTTGAGAATGTTGTGAGGCTTCTGTTGGAGCTAGAACCTGAGTCAGACCCTGTGCGACGTTATTTTAGCATACAGGTGAAGTTTGGTCAACAGAGAAACTGACATTTCTTAATAAATCCGACACTGATATTTGAGACATCTTTTGGTCACCAGAATCGTAGGATTCAATGTTTGCTTGAGGTGTGTGCAATAGATCATGATACTAGGATGGAAATCTTGGAAAATAAGCTGCACGAGAAAGCATTATCGGATGAAAAGTGGAAGAAAATTCAGCAGGACATTCACGAATCAGTGAGCAATTTCACTTTCTTTTATATCAATAAACCGTTAAACTCATTTTTATTTGTATCTTTAATGTTTGTGTTATGTAGGTGGATATTAGTCTGTTACATGTACACCATGGTGATTCAGGCAGTGAAGAACTTGATGCTCTTAGAGGAAGGTATATACGAAGATTAACAGCTGTACTTATCCATCATATACCACCTTTCTGGAAAGTTGCCCTTTCTGTTTCAACTGGAAAGTTTGCAAAGGTAGCCTCCGACAGTAACTTCGGTTTTGAAAATCATTTTTCTTTTTTTGGAATTTCTGCATAATGACAATATATTCTTCATATGTTTAGTTTTAGTCATTGTGCTTAGTTTGTGCATCTAAGTTGTCAAAAGATGGTTTTGTGTCCCGTTTGTGCCAAAAAAAACCTTCAGAAAACTAGCTTTCAAATATGAATATATTTATATAAAATGTTTAGCTTACGTATAATATATAATTTTCAATTATAATACAACAATGCTTAGATTGGGGGTTACAAAACGACCCAAACAGGACACAGAGTCATCTTTTAATGACCAAAATGTACAATGACTAAAACGTGACAAATGAAAAAGTTGATTGGTTTTTTATGCCAGAAAGCACAGTGGGTGCTAAAATTTGTCCAAATTAAGTTGTTTAATAATTTACCAATTTTCCCAGGGCCTTGCTGAACAGAACAAAAACACTTCGACAAATAAAACTGTTGAAAAATTAGATGGAAGATATTCCAATCATTCTGTTGAAGTTGTGTCGGGAATGATACATGATACTATATCAGCATATGTATCTGAGGTATAAGTTGTTTCCAAGAATCTATAATTTTAACTTATAAGGATTTAATTATGATATGCATGCCTTGCTTCCTCAGCTGCATATATTATCCTTGATGTTGTGTCTTTATTCGTACTCATACTATTGTAGTGTCAAGGTATATTAGAGAGTTATGTTATCTCTTGTTCAGGTCCAGAACACATTTCATGATCTTGATGAGTCGAATGTTCTTTGCCCGTATATGAGTGATGCAATAATGGATATATCTAAAGCATGTCAAGCTTTTGAATCAAAAGAAGCAGCACCCACAAATACAGGTTCTTGATACTTTCTGCTCCATCTTTTAGAATTTTTTTATTTGATTGACTTTAAACTACTTTTCATGGCAACAGTTGAGGCACTGCGGACACTTCTGTTCGAGAGCACAAAAATTTATATAGTGAGGATTTGTTCATGGATGAGAGTTTCTATTGAAGAGATATCAAGAAATGAATCATGGGTCCCTGTGACTGTTTTAGAACGGAATAAATCTCAATATGCTATTTCTTCCTTACCATTGGATTTTCGTTATGTTATGGAATCAGCAATGGATCAGATCGACATGTAAGGTCCTATATCTCTTAAAGCTGCAATTCTAACATCGCATGTTTAAGATTCAATAGTAGAAGAACATTAGTATGTCCCTATTTGTTATTCATCAAACTACAAGAACAAAATAAAAAAATAATCTAACTCTTTTACAGGATGATTAAGTCATTGAGGAATGAAGCCACGTCAGAAGATACTTTAGTGCTACTTCATGAAGCTCAAGAATCCGTTAGGCTTTCGTTTTTTAACTGCCTACTTGGTTTTGCGGGTATGGAACATATCAAGTTACTTGGATGTGTATTAGAATTATGCTAATTTATTACTTTAATACTTACCATGCATTGTATTAGGCAACATGGAGCAGATTGGAAGCGAGCTTGGTGAAAATATATCAAACAAAGACTATTATGATTATGTAGAAGAAAATTTATCTTATCATCGCCCGGGATGTATTAGTGATCCACACCAACAATTGTTGATGGTTTTGAGTAATATTGGATTTTGCAAAGATGATCTTTCTCGTGAAATGTACAATAAGTACAAACATGTCTGGCTCAAGTCTAGGTATGTAGAATGCGGATTGTATGACTAGAGGTGACAAAATGGGAAGAGCAGAGGTTGAGTAATGGGTTGATCGTATCATTCGCTACACGTTCTGTAAAAAATTATATTCCACGGAAAAAAATGTTATAGTTTTCTAACAATAATCAAGTTTTCTGAATTAAATGAATAACAAGGTTATATTTATTAAAAATACATTGTGGGTCATATTATTTGCTACTAGATGTTATGTATTTTTGGCTTGCAGGGGAGGAGAAGAAGACGACGATAAGGACAGAGGAGAACTAGAGGCTGCTTTCACTGCACTTGAAGAGAAAGTTCTCGATCAGTATACTTATGCAAAGGTAAATGACAAGATCATCTTACACCTTCCTGTGTATCTTACCGGTCACAATTGGTAGCAGCATACCAATTATAAATAGGCTTATTAGCTTTATCAAGTTCACGTTATTCTGAAGCAAGTTCTAACTTGAAACTTGTAATTATTGTCTTAGGCACATTATATTAGAACAGCTGCTACAAACTATTTGTTAGATGCTGGATTACATTGGGGAGGAGCTCCAGCAGTAAAAGTGAGCACATTGTTAATCGTTATTAATCTTACATCATACATGCTTCGGTTATATTCAAAAGTTTTCATGTTGCGCAGGGTGTCCGGGACCCTGCTGTGGAATTAATGCATACTCTTGTCGTTGTCCATGCAGAGGCATGTTCTATACTAAGCTTTTTTATCCCTCATCTTTTGTAGAGTTTCCAGATTGCCGGGTTGAATAACGGGAAGTATTTTAATAATCTACAATAACATGATTAGGAGGTTTTATGCATCAAAAATACACTTAGGGTGACTTTGAACTTGTTTGACCTGTTTTCTTTTACGCTATTTGTTTTTATACCTTTTGACCCGTTAGAGATAAAACATAACCCAAAATCAACCCACTCATATGTGAATGGGTCATAATTGCCACCTCTAGTATTTTGTTATACTTAGATTTAGCCACTAGGGATATTAACTTTAGAAGATGGAGTTGAATCTGTATTGCAGGTTTTTGCTGGTTGTGAACCGTTGCTTGACAAGACCCTTGGAATTCTTGTTGAAGGTTTGATGGACACGTTACTCAGTCTTTTTTATGAACATAAAGAAAGTAATCTGAAGTTATTGGATGCAAATGGTTACTGTCAGCTCATGCTTGAGGTGAGCTTTTCACATGTGCTTATAATATACGAGCACAATTGTTTCATTTATTATGTTATTATTTTGGATGTGTGTTTGCAGCTTGAGTACTTTGAGACAATATTAAATCAGTACTTTACGTCTGAAGCAAGTGAAGCTCTCAAGTCGTTACAAGGGATTCTATTGGAAAAAGCCACCGAGAGTGCAACTGAAGCTAGTGATGCTGCAGGTGATGACAGACAGCAAGGAAGCATAACACCAGATGACCTCATAGTAAGAAACTCCCTTAATATTCTATATCTTGCAGTAGTAGAGTATTATTTGCACAATATACCAACAAACCTTTTAATTGGTTCGTTTTAGTCATTGTACATACTTCTTTTTGTACATCTTATTCATTAAAAAGAGGATTTCCTTCAAACTGGCTTTCAAAGATGATAAATTCTATATGTAACTTAGTATTAGCATGTTAAGATTACAGTTACAAGATGAACCACACAAGACCAAAAAAAACTATCTTTTAATAACTCATGTACAAGAGAAAGTACATTGACTAAGGGTATTCCAAGATAATAAATTAGATATTGTAATCATGATTAGATATGTATTTTGGCTAGTATTTATGGCTGTTATTTTTTGCGTAGGCACTTGCACAACAATGTAGCTCCGAGCTGCTACAATCTGAACTTGAAAGGACTAGAATCAACACTGCATGTTTTATGGAGTCATTTCCTTTAGAGTTTGCCCCGGAATCAGTTAAAGTTGCTTACGCTTCATTTAGAGGCTCAATGGATGCTTCAAGTGGTGTTTTCATGGGTGCACAAGCTGCTATGGGCTCAACACAAAGATGGAGATAATTTTATTACACAAAATAAGAGTTACCATATGTTTGTTGAGGTAGTTGTATCATAGTAGTTACTCTATTTCATTGTTGGAAGGAATGAGTGACATCAATTTTGTCATAATTTATTTTTGTACTGCCTATTTGATTATTATATTCTAAAGTTTGGCTTCTACATTCAAAGATTATTTTATATCCACATTCATCTATTTTAGTATGGTACAGGACGTGATTGTGTAGTTGTGACTGTGAGGATGAAGTACGAGAATTTGATAGGAGCTAAAGTTTATTTTTTTAGAAAATAAGCTTATGTATTTTATTCTACTAAATAAATCCTACAAAAGCTTTTAAAACATAAAAGGAAAGATGTGTGTATTAGATTAGAGAGAATAGGACCTAATACACACACTAGAAATGTTACAACGTGAGCTTCACCCCAGGAGGGTATATATAGGGATTTAAACACCTAACTTTACATGTTTGACATTATTAGTCCCTGCATATGAGTAAAAGAAGAAGCTAATACAATTCCCGGATATGGCTTCACTTTTAAGGTTAACAATACTCTTGGTAAAAATCATCATTGTGGTTAACTTTTTCGGGCAAATATCATTATAATCAGGTAAAACATCTAGCATGTTACATTATTAACCAATGTGAAATGCCCATGTTACCCGTATTTTAACTTATTAAACACCCTCACTCAAACATGCAACCACACATTACCCAAACCCCTATGTTCTTCGTTTTCGCCTCTTCCAGCACACAACCACCACCACCACCACCATTTTCGCCGCCTAAAGTACTGCAACGCCACCACCCTCTACCGCTGTCACCACCACCATCACTCGTTACCTACCACAATCGTCAACATATATCATCACTCTATGCCAAACCAGATGATGACGTTAAATAGAAAACCAAAGCCTTGAAACGAAACACCCAAAAAATCCAAAACCTTTCCATAATGGTTGATACAAACCACCACTTAAAAGTGAGAATGTTGTGAGACTAAAATGCAATAATCTATGAAAGACAATCACAATACAATCTATTGATTACCAATTGCAGTTTAATCATTCTACTCCCACTTACCCTACGAATAAATACGCACACACACACATTGACGTAATATACACCATCGTCGCTATGCGCAAATATCTAATATTTTGAAAGTATATAATTGTTCATTTTTATTGTTATTCAAATGTTAAATGACTATTTTACCTTTTCAAGGGATATAACGTGTTAAACGTTTGACATTGTAAGGATTAGGGGTGAGAAAAAAACCGAAAAGACCGAAAACCGAAACCGAACAGAACCGAACTAATAACCGAACCGAATTTGCTAAAACCGAACTGAACCGAACTACTAATTCGGTTCTCGGGTTGGATATGGGTTTGACAGTCTGAACCGAAAACCGAATTTATATATATATATATATATATATATATATATATATATATATATATATATATATATATATATATTATATATTTATATATTTTTTATATATTTATATATATATATATATATATACAAAAATACTTTTAAAATGTTATCTTAATATAAAAAAACACTTTTTATGCTTGAATTTTTTTTTTTTTTTTTTGCTAAATATCTATGTAATTTATAAACTTTTTAAAAACAAATAGTGAAATTCGGGTTATTCGGTTCAACCCAAAAACCAAACCGAACTAGAATTCAACCGAAGCGAACCGAAAATCGAATTTGAATTTGGTTCAGTTCGGTTTTCAGGTTGACCTAAAATAAAATTTTAACTGAATTAACCAAACTGAACTAACCGAACTGAACTAACCGATAACCGAACCTATCAACATGCAGGATGGTTTTTGTAGTAATTTTAAAATAAGTCGGTTGGTTAGTGGTATATAAACAGGATCCCCTGTTCTTTTATCCTCTTTTACTTTTTACTCGTATTAATCAACCGCTCAAGCCGCGTTTTTACCAATCGATCACTGAAGCCGCAATAGAAACCCATCATCGGTAATTAACCTTCTTATGCAATCTCTTCGATTTTTATTGATTTGATTAGGATATATATTCTTTTTAGATTCAATTCAATTCCAGGTAATAAACTAAATCATTTGTTTAATTATTATACAAGATATGATTAATTGGATGTTATTGTAAAGTCACAGAGTGTTATATTGTTGAGTAATGTATCTTATTATAAAAGTAAAAAAGTTAATTGTTACTCTGTTTTTGTTGCTAGATAGATAGTGTGCACATTCTACATCACTAATGGCAGCTTGTGTCAGTGCTCCGCATAAAGGATGGGTGATAAACATGGCTTATGATATTGATAACGTAATACCGGAAGATAAGAGATTTTTCAATAAAAAGATATATAGTTCTGATGATAATATAATACCAGAAGATAAGCGATGGAGTGCTGATATTGATAACATGTTACTGGAGGGTAAGAGAATTTTTAAGAAAAAGAGATGGAGTGCCGATGATAGTGTAATTCTGGAACATAAGCGATGGAGTGCTGACCTTAATGAAATACTGGAAGATAAGAGATGGAGCCTTCAGAAAGAAATCTCAAAGATATTTGACGATTCACTCAAAGCTAGTTTCCCGGAATTACAAGGACAAGAGGCTTTGATTCTTGGCAGCCAGGAAGGGAAGCCTGGTGATTACAACTGGTATATGTTGTTTCCGACGTATTTACTCACTTTGCTATGTAACATATTGCATTAAGTTTAATTTTCTTCTTAATGGCTGCAGCCAAAATGTTTTGACGATTTGGCCTATATTAAGAAAAAGCCCTCAATTAAGAGACACATATCCACATATTCAGAAACCAAGAGATATTGGAGAGGTATCATTTTCCTGTCAATCATGGTTTTCTTTAAGTACACTAGTTCTTTTTTTTACAGTAATTATATGTTTCTCTGTGGTATGTTATTTTTATTATAGGCCATCAAGAATAATCTTCCCCATTATGCCAATGACATGATAGACGAAGGAACCTCCATTGAAGATGTTGGTTTCGTAGCTATTTCGTTATCACGGGAATGGATGGTTGAGGTGTATTTCTTTCTTTTTCTTTTCTATTTTAAAACATACATTACAATTCTAACTTAAATTGTTCTTGTTTCCTTGCAGAGCATTCATAAGATGCTAAAAGACGGTATAGACACATGGGCACCAAAACTTCCTGTGGAAACGGTACTAATAGCCTTTCCCTCATTGGACGAGGAAATATACGTGGGTCTCGGTCGACGACTTGCTATCGCACTCGCACAATTTCGTATGCTCAAGTTTTCTAAAGTTGCAGCGGCTTTTAGCCTAGCTCGTGATTCGGCTCAGGTATATATGCAGTTGATTTAGCTGTTTGAACATTATTTGTTATATGAAGTCATGTTATATTTACATCTTTATATATTATATAAAATTACATTTTTCTGCCTCTTTTATATACAATAGGCATATTTTGCAGTATATGAGTTTAATAATTCCATTTATTTCAGGCGCGTTACTTTCAAAACTTGCCTAATTGGGGTGAAGGCATATTGAGCAGATTGTTTTTGATTAAAAATAGAGGAGGAGATGTAGTGATAGATGGTGAACGAATATTACCTTTTATTCTTGCGGCAAGAGATTTCGACAATTCTTCTATAGATCTAGCAGCTTTGAGGTTCTTTACTTGCTTAGTTTATCAAAACATATATATATGTATATACATCGTATATGTAGGGTGGAGACTGAAGTGCTGAAAGAATTGTTTTTTAGTAAATTTATTGTCAAACGGTGTTGCATTTCACCGATGATATAAGAACAGTGTATTTAAATCTTCTATCTGCATATGTAGGGTGGAGACTGAAGTGCTGAAAGCAGATTGGGTAATGTATGTGTCTCCAGTACGGCAACAAGAGTATATTGAGATGTGCTTTACTGTAAGTACTTCTACACAACATCTCTTAAGAATGAATACCCTGTAGCAAGTTATGTTGAGTATCCTGATAGGAATGCGACTAGACATAAATTGAATTGAAGTGATGCTCTTTTTATTTCTTTCAGAAAACAAATACCTTGATAGGCATAACTTGATAAGAAATTGGATACTCTTTTCTTTTCAGGCTGCCAAACTTGAAAAGTGGATCATAACTGATATGAAGGGGAAGTGGAACCCATCTCTTAAGAAAGAATACCCTGTAGCAAGTTATATCGGATATCGAACCTGTAGTGCTGAACATGGAGAGCTGGCTAATTTGTTAAGCCAAGTCAAAGATCGTTGTCATTTGGTGGCACAAGGTACACCAGACATTTGTTCATTTATTCTTTATTTATTTTCGTGAACAAATAATATGATTACTAAAATGATTTTACTACAAAGATCACTTTCATTGATTAAGTAGTCTAGCTTTATGTTTGACCTGTTTCAGTTTTAGTTGAAAGCATATATTTTCTTAACCCTTTAGAGAGAAAACATGTCCTAAATCATCAATCCATTAATATTATAGAGGGATCGATTTTATAATGGCTTAAGTTCACATTTTTCTTTTTGTCAGGCAAGGATGCTCGGTTGCTTGGGTATACTGCTGATGCAGTTTTTGCTTGTGTTGTTATGTAAGATTCTCATGTTTTTAAAATAATTTTTACCCTTATTGTACTTATGCTACCAGTATTAGTAATAGAGTAGAGTGGTAAATGCCAATTTCCTCTGAACTTGCTGTGAATAATCAAATGTTTATTTTCAAAGTTTTTTATATTGAACTCAACAATGTCAACAGCGAGATACCCTACTTGTAGGTCAAGTTTCGTACTTAATGCTTCTCGCTTTGTGATCTTAACAGGTATACATTATTGAAAAATGATCGATTGGCTGATTGTACATTCACCTTTGATGAGATGGTTGATGAAAAGGTAATTTTATGGTGTTCTTTAATTACTAGGAATGTTATTCCATTGTATATTGCTCTCTCGTCATTTTGAATTCTTTTCACTGATATTGTTTTTTATCTGCACAAATTTATTGATATATAGGGCAACACTTTTTTATATCTGCTACATCGACGAGCTGAAATTCATAGAATAACGAGTGATGCACGTAAAGACATCGACGAGTTAAAGAAGGTAAAAATCTCTTTTCGGTTCAATGTTGTTGCGACTTTTATATCTTGTACCCAATTTTATTGATTTTTTGTTCTTGAATATTAAGTTAATAGATATATATGTTTGCAACAGGCTTCAGATTTAATTTTGGAGAAATATGAAGAATGGGAGGAAGGTGAAGAGCGTATATTGGAATTCCATTTACTAGAGTTTACCGAGGTAATTAAGAGGAATATCTTAATGGACTTTTACTACTTCTTTGACATGCAAAACCCTAGTTGAAGTTGTAAAGCATGATTTTTGGAATTGAATACTTGTCCAATTAAAAAACCTAGTTTAGTTTCTAACTAGGCACAAACATTGGGGTAGGTATTCAATGCTAATCTACTTGCTTAAATGAAGACATTTCACAAATTTAGAAGAAAGAATGAAGTTAAATTTTATTTTTTATAAATTTTCCTAATTTTATTAATATGATTATGTAAATTGTATTATTGTATTCATAATCCAACTTTCTTTTTCAGGTTCTCGAAGAATCGTCTTTATCTGTCTTGCCACATAGGATGTGTACATACCTTTACGATTTAACTGAGAAGTTTAACAGTTACAACAAATTCGTGCTCAGGGTATACTTACATATGCTTTTTCTCGTACAATATTAAAATTTTAATCTCCGCTTCTCTTAAACCTAAATTAATTCCTAGAAAAGCAAAATGTGACATTTTTGTTCCGATTTACTGCAAGTTTGAAAGTTTTGCTAGGTCAGAAAGCTAATCATTGATATATTTACTTATTATTGCTTTTTCTCATATAATATTTAGTTTAATTTCTGGTTCTCTTAAACCAAGCTAATATTTTATAAATTTATTTGATTTTAAAGACATGCCATTATTTATGTTGGGATTTAGCGTAACTTTGAAAGTTTTGACAGTCTGGATCTGTTCCGGAGACGAGCAGATTATTGCTTTGTGAGGCAACTAAAGTAGTAATGGAAAAATGCTTTCATCTTTTGGGGATCACTCCGGTATGTGTTATCCGTTTTGTTTTTTGTAAACCATGCATTATTTTATTCTCTTTTTCTGAAAGGCAGTGTTTTGAAATTTATTTAAGTTCTTTAATCTAAATTGGTTTTGGTGTATTAAGATAACATTAAAATTCATTCCCATACTATTGAATCAGTTCATGTTCAGTTCATGTTTAAATACTTCACTATGAAGAAGTAAAGTATAAAGGATTTTTTTGAAAACTAAGTCAAGTTTAAATATAACTTAAGTAAAAGTATTACAGGAGTATAGAAAAACGAATTTAGCCACAATTCCAAATTTATTTACTAGTTATAAC
The DNA here is from genome assembly GCA_014162995.1 of Artemisia annua. Classification (NCBI taxonomy): domain Eukaryota; kingdom Viridiplantae; phylum Streptophyta; class Magnoliopsida; order Asterales; family Asteraceae; genus Artemisia; species Artemisia annua. Next base: position 19,253 of record LBNU01038752.1, read on the forward strand.
TTTCTTATGTGCAGGAAGTCCCAATCGCGGTCAAGCTCCAACCGCTGTTATATTTTGGACAATCGGAGGCGAGATGGATTAAAGAACAGAAAATGGCTGAAATAGAACAAAAGGATAAAACACAACTAGAGCTGAAGTTTGTGGATCGCTTCATTACTCCTTCTTTTATTTCTGGTGCTAGGTAAGTACTGGTTTCGATATTAAAAATAATCAATATTTTCTATGCTAAGCTTATTTCGTTTCATGCAATTAAGTAAAATATTGGGTTGATTTGCATGAAGTATTGTACCTTCCATTATGCTTTTGAAAAATGATTGTGTACAGGTTGGATCATTTTGTAGTCTGTAACTATAATCTCATATATAAATAAAATCAACACTATGTTAACAATTTTATTTTTTTGTAAATTTGAGCTATTAAAACATTGTTTTGCTTTCGGTCACCGACTCTCCGGCATTGAGAATTGAAATTTTTATATATAAATGTGGGTTTCTATAATGTTAGATTTTATAAAGAATTGCCAAGACCAGTGTTTACAAGATGACCCAAACGTGACACAAAACCATCTTATAATGACTTGGGTGAATGGAATTCTGTAAATTGTGTGTTTTTTTTTAAATAAATTTAAATTCCTCTATTTTTGAATAAAAATTGGAAGGTATGATATGGAATCAAATTGTTGCCCATCATAATTAGTTAAATGTACCTTCTGAATTAGGATAGTGAACTATGTCTTCACTTTGGAGTTGGATCTCGATTTATCGAGTTAGAATCGATGTAGGATGATTAGTTAATTGTTGCATTTTTCACAAGACAGATGATGTGGAGGATTTATTATTGACACATAATATGACCGTCACTGTATGCTCTCAGTTACATAATAATGCCCAGTAGAATGATAATGTGAGGGGATAGAGATTATATTCTGAAATGACACTCCTTTGAGATTCAAGATGTTTCCCTTAATCAGCATTTATAAACTTTGTTTTGCACGTGTTTTTTATGTCTACTGTTACATGACAAGGACTTCGCATAAAGTGCTATACAACTATTGAAAACCAACCGATTTCTCGGTCCCCTCTCTATCTCTATTTGCAGAATTCATGTTTATCGTTCAACACAATTTAGTTATCTATATTTGTAAATTTTTTGTTTTTAATTTGTGGTGGTTTCGTATTCAACAGGGATCCACCTAGAAATTCGCGGTTTGAGCTGTTTTCTATTCGTCCCTTAGTTATAGACCCCGAGTTTGAGACGGGTAACATGTTTGGGCTCATTTCAATTTCGGATAAGTACGGGTCACGATCAGGTGGGGGGTCTCACTTATTTGAGCCTGACTATCCTTATGTTCATTTATTCAACTATGAGTGGTGTGATCCGATAAACATGCGCAACGGTCGGGTTGTTTACCTTGGCAATCCCAGTTCTCATCGTTCGGTTCCATTCTCTACATCGATTGAGATTCGTATGGAACTCTATGTTACCACTGAGAGAAAGGAATCATGTTTTCAACTTTACAATCGCAAGTTTAAGATGAGCTTATCAGATATTTGGGATGATAAATCGAATAGTAAGTGTGGTCGTTATAATGTTAAAGGTGAGGATGGAAAAATAAGTATGCATTACATTTTAATAAAGGAAGCAGTAGATACTGCTATGGAGGTAAGTTTTAAAGCAGGGAATCATTGTAGAGTTCATGGAAATATATTTGCTTATTATGGAGGTAATAATTTTTCTTATGATTGTCCTCGGGGTACAAAAGATTGCTACATGGCATTACTCTCTAGTTCCTATCTAGAGGATGGCCCAATTTCGCTGAAGAGATCTGTGATGGCTGTTCCTAATGATGCCTCCCTCATAATTGAAGCATGTTTGGTGGATGTTGATACAAATGAAGTGATTTTGAGTGGCTGTTACGAATTCTTGAGGCCAACCAAAGGTTGCAGCAGTGAAGGTACACTTGATGGGCTTGAAGGGACAACTTGCTCTTTGGAACTGAAAGTTGATTGGAAATACTAAGCTCAGTGTCTTATATCTACGTGGTTGATATGTTATGTTTTTTATGATGGCTAGACAATCTTAGGAAGGTAGAAATTTATATGAACTTGCATACCGCGTGGTATTATGTTGAATAGTGTACAAAATTAGGAGACATCACTCCAGAATTAATACAAATGGTATTTGATTATATGATATTTTTTTTATCTGCTATAACAAAATAACATTTAATTCAAGACATGGAATGGTCTTCTTACATCATCTTTCCACATTTTCAATTTGCATATGGCAAACCTTACATCAACTTTTGATTTCCCAAAGCAAGAAATCTACATCTGGAACGTCCCCATGACCATTGCCTCTTCCATTTGTAATCCTCCATCAATAAACACAAGACAAGAAACACCATTCCCAACGTTCTTAATCGAGTTGTTTCTATAGATGCCAAATCTTCCCACTCTCGGAACACTAAACTTAGAACTTGTAGACCCAATTGTGTTGGAAAATTTAGTGCACTTGAGGGATGAGTTCACACCTGGTAATGAGTTTGGAGGTACGGAGTGTACACCCATTTGGTCCATGAACACCCTGACTCAATTGTGGTTATACTAGTAGACTCTGCTGCTAGACTCTACTGCTCTGCTGCTAGACTCTACTGCTAGACTCTGCTGCTAGACTCTACTGCTGATCAAAGTACTGCTGATCAAAGTACTGCTTGATCAAAGTACTGCTCGATTATAACCACTGATTCCTACTATTATGGAAAGTATTATGATATAATTAATGGGCCGTTAATTATACATAATTTCATGGGCTAGGGTTTGAGTATTCTCTATTATAAATAGAGGTCATAACACATCTGCATGGTAACGATCAACACAAACCCTAAACACTTGAATACGCTTCTGTTCTTGATTTGTGCCTAAAACAAGAACATCACTTGGTCTTATCCCATAGAGATATTCGTGTAACCCAGGCATAGGGTCGAATAGTTTCTATTGGAAAGTGATACCACGATTTCAAGTGAATATCCGGTACCTCATTGATTATTTTAACCCTAATCTGGGAACACAGAAACACATAATAACCAACAATCAATAGAAACTATTAGTGATAATCAATGGCTGCTGTTATGAGACATATGGCTGCTAACTTTTCCAAGTTGGAAAAGTTTGAAGGTGTTGATTTCAGAAGATGGCAGAAGAAGATGCAGTTCCTGCTGACAAGCATGAATGTAGTGTCTGTTCTCACTTCTAATATTCCTGAAGATCATGAGGATAATGCTACCATGGAACAGATGAGAGCAAGAAGCAAGTGGGAGAATGATGACTATGTTTGCAGAGGTTTAATCCTCAATGGTATGTCTGATTCACTCTTTGATATTTATCAGAATGTTGAGNCGTTCAACACAATTTAGTTATCTATATTTGTAAATTTTTTGTTTTTAATTTGTGGTGGTTTCGTATTCAACAGGGATCCACCTAGAAATTCGCGGTTTGAGCTGTTTTCTATTCGTCCCTTAGTTATAGACCCCGAGTTTGAGACGGGTAACATGTTTGGGCTCATTTCAATTTCCGATAAGTACGGATCACGATCAGGTGGGGGGTCTCACTTATTTGAGCCTGACTATCCTTATGTTCATTTATTCAACTATGAGTGGTGTGATCCGATAAACATGAGCAACGGTCGGGTTGTTTACCTTGGCAATCCCAGTTCTCATCGTTCGGTTCCATTCTCTACATCGATTGAGATTCGTATGGAACTCTATGTTACCACTGAGAGAAAGGAATCATGTTTTCAACTTTACAATCGCAAGTTTAAGATGAACTTATCAGATATTTGGGATGATAAATCGAATAGTAAGTGTGGTCGTTATAATGTTAAAGGTGAGGATGGAAAAATAAGTATGCATTACATTTTAATAAAGGAAGCAGTAGATACTGCTATGGAGGTAAGTTTTAAAGCAGGGAATCATTGTAGAGTTCATGGAAATATATTTGCTTATTATGGAGGTAATAGTTTTTCTTATGATTGTCCTCGGGGTACAAAAGATTGCTACATGGCATTACTCTCTAGTTCCTATCTAGAGGATGGCCCAATTTCGCTGAAGAGATCTGTGATGGCTGTTCCTAATGATGCCTCCCTCATAATTGAAGCATGTTTGGTGGATGTTGATACAAATGAAGTGATTTTGAGTGGCTGTTACGAATTCTTGAGGCCAACCAAAGGTTGCAGCAGTGAAGGTACACTTGATGGGCTTGAAGGGACAACTTGCTCTTTGGAACTGAAAGTTGATTGGAAATACTAAGCTCAGTGTCTTATATCTACGTGGTTGATATGTTATGTTTTTTTATGATGGCTAGACAATCTTAGGAAGGTAGAAATTTATATGAACTTGCATACCGTGTGGTATTATGTTGAATATTAGTGTACAAAATTAGGAGACATCACTCCAGAATTAATACAAATGGTATTTGATTATATGAAATTTTTTTTATCTGCTATAACAAAATAACATTTAATTCAAGACATGGAATGGTCTTCTTACATCATCTTTCCACATTTTCAATTTGCATATGGCAAACCTTACATCAACTTTTGATTTCCCAAAGCAAGAAATCTACATCGATCTGGAACGTCCCCATGACCACTGCCTCTTCCATTTGTAATCCTCCATCAATAAACACAAGACAAAAAACACCATTCCCAACGTTCTTAATCGAGTTGTTTCTAGAGATGCCAAATCTTCCCACTCTCGGAACACTAAACTTAGAACTTGTAGACCCAATTGCATGGCAATAATTGCACCAGCTTTCACAAATAGGCTAAATGGTTGCACCGCCTTGGAAAAATTTGTAAGGAGAGATTTATAAATCACTTCTAAGTGTAGTGTAAGTTACAAGAGTACTAATTAGCTTCGCACAACTACTTTTCAATGATAGTAAAGTAACTGGTGCTCCTTTAAGTGAAATTTTGTTGATTTTAATATAATATCCAAGGGATTTGAGTCTTTCGGATCATTGTAGTGAAAGAAAGAATGCTCATGACATCAAGATTTGGGTTAGGGAGAAAGTAAAATGGTCCTTTACCTATATTAATATAACGCCAGGAGACAATGAAGAGCTCAGCAGACAAAGTGCAAATGTCTCTGTGACACGATCATCAAACTGTTGACGTGGAAAGGCCAGATTCGATCACGAAAAGGCAGCCACGCCTTTGACACCTTCAGGAAAGAATCTTTCCAAGGAGGATGGCGCGCATGACAACACATATTTCCATTTTGAAGAATACCTGCTGAGAGTCCGACCATCGGTACGAGACAAAGTCAACAACGAACTGAGAGGTCATTTGCATGTGTTGGAGACAGGATTAAAAGGGTTGACTGCACATATGCAGCAACCATATTTGGCTGTGATGTTGAGAAAAGGGCAGATAGGATTAGTATACGAGTGACCCTCTATGCACAAAGGGTCACTACATGAAAACGGAAGGTAGCACTCAAACCTATCCATACAAGTTAGCCCAAGGCGACCAATAACACATTTTTCCCAAGTAAAAGGTGTTAAAAATAGGATAAGATACAATCTGATATGGGATCTAATGCAAGTGGGTTATGCAAGTTGAATTTGTGGTTGTCATGAATGACGTCAAAGTCTCATTCTTGTGCCTATAAAAGCCAACGGCAGATGGCTCATTTTTCATCCCATTCTCATTTCTTTCTTTTCACATAGTAAATGTTCTCCTAGTAGTTGTGCAATATTAGAGAGTTTTGTATCTCCTAATACAAGAGATATAAGTGTATTATCCTTGTAACTAGAGAGAAGGTGTAACTCCTAGTTTTACATAGTGAAACGTATCTTTCCTTGCCCGTGGTTTTTACCCTATTGGGGTTTTCCACGTTATATCCGTGTGTCATCTTTTATTNACTATTTCTGTAAAAGTCTCTATTTAAGTCGCTAATTAAGTTGCTAATTAGCGACTTAAATAGAGACTTTTACAGAAATAGCGTCGCGTTAAGCGACTTAGATGGCAACATCTCTTTAAAACAGCGATGCAAATGGCGACAAGAAATACTAAAGTCGCAAATTTATAGCGACTTATTTATTAAGTCGTTATACTAGTCGTTCTTTTTAGCGACACATGTCACGAGTCGCAAAAAATTTGCGATTCGTTTACAGTGACTCATCACTTAAAGTCGCAATCATAAAATACGTCGCTAAGAAAGTCGCTAAAGGGCTTTTTTCTTGTAGTAAATACAAGTTAGCCCAATGCGACCCATCACACATTTTTCCCAAGTAAAAGGCGCATCAAGGTCAAGGAGATACCTCGGTTCCGCATATGCATGTTCCCAAAGTGTCATACCAACTTTGTAAAGAGATGTATTGGCATCTTTGGTTACAGGCATAATAAATGTAAAGAGATATCTCTTTTCAGAACATTTTATAATTTTAGCCTTACAAATATCCTTTGTGTTCTTGAAGGATTTATAAGATGATGATTTTCACAGCTAATGCACTTTAGAACCTTGATCTATTTTTAAAAATAAGAAGATACCTCCAAGGTTCTCTCATTTTCACTACTTGTCTACTTCTGCAAAACTTCCCCAATTACTGACACCTAACGCATAAGCGAATCTGGTGAATGGTTTCATATGTTTGCTTGTTTCAAATTGGGAAAAATCTTTATTAATGTACTATACTTGTCACAAATATCACTTCCGCGTAGTGAAAAAAAAAATAGCTTTTCTATGCACTAAAGTTGACATTTTTCTCTTTTTTTAAGTATTATGACTATTTTACCCTTCTAAATTACAAAAATGGTCCCTGTGGGTTTGCTAAAATTGCATCCACCGTCCCTAGGCTAAATTACATAAATGATCCCTTTCGTTAAGAGAAAATTGCATCCACCGTCCCTTTTTTTCTAAATTAATTTTTGTCTAAAAAAATTATTTTCTGAAAAAAATATTTTCGAAAAAAAAATTTGAAAAAAAAAATATTTTTAAAAAAAATATTCGGAAAAAAAAAATATCGAAAAAAAATTTTGAAAAAAAATATTCGGGGAAAAAAATATCGAAAAAAAATAATTTTGAAAAAAAAATTTGGAAAAAAATATTTTTGAAAACAAAATATTTTCGGGAAAAAATATTTTCGAAAAAAAAATTTTGAAAAACTTTTTTTTCTGAAAAAAAAATATTTTCGAAAAAAAGTATTTTGAAAAAAAATATATTCGGAAAAAAAAAATTCAAAAAAAAATATTTTTGAAAAAAAATTCGGAAAAAAATTTCGAAAAAAATTAATTTTGGAAAAAAAATATTTTTGAAAAAAATTATTTTAGAAAAAAATAATTTTGAAACAAATTTATTTTCGAAAAAAATAAATTTGAAAAAAAATAATTTTTAAACCTCAGGGACCATTTATGCAATTTAGCCAAAGGACATTGGATGTAATTTTCAAAAAGTGAAGGGTAAAATGGTCATCACAGAATTATTTTTTGTCTTTATTACACAAAGAAAGACAAAAATGTCAACTTTAGTACACATAAAAGCTATTTTTTTGGTTCACTACGCGGAAGTGATATTTGTGACAAGTATAGTACATTAATAAAGATTTTTCCCTTTCAAATTTTATGGGAAGTTTGTGAATTATCGATACTACAAACTTATCAACCTTATTGTTCAGTGGCACCCGTCGTTTATTTATTTTTTTATTTATTTATTTATTTATTTTTTTATTTTTTTATTTTTTTGACTCGCATGAACCTTTATATCATGACTATCATAAATGTGGGTGTGGGTGAATATGCAGCAGGTTCCGTTGGGGGAGCAGATCTATGATTTGAACTTTTATTTTGATACGTTTCGTATATAAACCGTAGCGGAAAAGAAATCAATTAACGCGATTGTTGAAAGACCGTAGCAAAATACATTTATTTGGTACGGTTGACAAACAAACCGTAGCAGATGGGATTTAGTTACTATGGTTTCTTTTAAAACCATACCAAAAGGCTTTTTTTTTTTTTTTTTTTTTAAATACGGTTTTTTGTGTAACCGTACCTAATTGCCGTCTCAAATAACACTATGTGTAGTAGTGATTATAGGGACAACCACTCAAAAAATTTCTTGATAGCAGCCAAATTAACTAGGTGCAAACAGTGTTCCAAAATGTGGACAACACCACTTGAAGTTTGGAAAATACATAAGCAAATCTTTGGTTACATAGTGAGATGTTTGTAAACTTCTAAAATGTTTTGAGGGCTGTTTGTATGGGGCTGAGGATGAGTTTGATCATGTAAATTATGTTCAAGCTTACAAATCTAACTAATAATGTCCGAATATATTTTTTACGAAAATGTTGCATTTATTTGGGACTAAGGGTGTACTGTATAATATGGCAATCTGTGTTACCCATTTTTTTCAAATGTATCGACAAGTTGTTCCATTATAAATTATTTTCTTGTGCTCACATTTACACATCAGTTGGAAGCATTAACGACACAGTTCCGAATGCATTACTATGCGTCAATAATTCTACTTCAGTTGGCAAACAATAGTTGAGACCTGCATATATGCTTTGTGATGGAATATCTAAAAGAGCAGGTAGAGCAAGAAGGTTATCTTGGGTCTCCTAATATTGTTGTTGTACTTTATCATGAAAGGAAGTGGACATATGTGATAAGAAGGGAAGGCCTCTCAGATGTTGGTAATATTGATTGCTCATAATGTATTCATCAAGTATATTGTGTTTTACTTAATGTGTCAAATGTGGATCCTTCGCTGACTTTTTTTGGTTTATTGTTGTGTGTTTAGTGGTATGGAATCCTTGGGATAAAAAGGCAAAAGCAATGGCAGATATGGGAGTTGATGAATACAGACGGATGGTTTGTGTTGATGGTGCGGTGGTTGCAAATCCGATTACTTTGAAGCCAGTAGAAGAATGGACAGGTCGCTTGGAGATTACTTTGAAGCCAGTTTAAAGACAAACATCCGATGTTGTTTCAGTTAAAGGTAGCCATATTTGTATTTGAGTTTCACTTTTATAAAATCAAGTTGTAGCAATATTTCTAAGCTAATAAGATGCTTCAATAAGCTTACCCAAACACCCCCCTAGGGTCCCTAATAAGTTATCACAAACACACCCTAAATCTTCAGAAACCCAACATTTCCTAACTACATGGCAATGATGACATTTTCGCTTGCAGATGGCGTTTAACCTCATATAACAACGTATTTTCGCTTGCAGATGGCGTTTAACCTCATATAACAACGTTCTTCACAGCATTCCTATGTATTGTGTAGCTGAAACCCTTTGGAAAATTGCTAGACATCTACGTGGTTCATACAGTGTTGGTCAAGTGCGGAAACAATTTACAATTCACCCTGTATTGAAATGAGTTTGTTTGGGATGGAGCTTGATTGTATTATGCAAAGGGTAATCAATCTTATGTTTATCTTGCTAGTCATCAAACATCAGCTAAGCATGCGGGTGCGTTTCGGAGTGGGCCTGATTATGGTGTTCTTAGTTGGGACAGCAAGCTTACTGGAGCTCAAGTAAGTTTCTAGTTCATCTACATTTTATCAGCTGTAAATAAGTGTTCTTTTTATATATTGTATACATAGTTCCAATAGCTATTGTGGGTATACGGGGTTTGTTATGTAGGCCTAAAATACTTTTGGCTCAAATATTTTGAAAAATGGTTTAGGAGGTTTTGTGGGATTAAAAGTACACTTTGAATGACTTTAAAGATACCCTGAACCGATCCCTTCGAAAGTAAAAAAAGTCAAAATCGTCAACTCTAGTTATGCTTCAAATAAATGTGACTGAATTAAAATTTTGTAGGGGATATATAGAATCAACAAACCGGATACTGTATGAATCTCTGAAAGGCGTGTAAACACTTTCAGATCGAATCAATTCGGTGGTTCTACCGAACTATTCAATCGGATACAATCCAGAGATTGAGAACGTTTTGTATGACGTTATTTGAGAATTTTATGAACCAGAAGAACCGAATGACCAAAAGGAAACGTATATAACGGGATTAGATAACCGCCTTTTGGGCAGTTTTTCAAGGTTTCAAAGTTGTCAAATTTAGTCCCTCAATTTTCGAAAATTTAATTTTCTCAGGAACTTTTAACATAGCAACTTAATGGATATAAAAAATGCCCCTTGGACCCTGCTACCAGGGGCGCTGCCCCCGGACCCCCGTCCCTTAGGGGCTTCGCCCCTAAGATCATAATAAATTCAAATAGGTGTGCACTCCGCACGTCCAAGCCTAAATGATGTCTTATTATGACGAAATTGGTCAAACAAGTTAATCCAATTACACTAAAATATCCAACATTCCTCCCCTATTTTAGTGCAATCCTTGATTAACTAAAACAAATAATCTCAAACAGTCAAACTTTTGCATAAATGAAATGTCGTGACGATTGAATTTCACATTAGTACATTACACATTCCATATATTCGAATACCAGGGTGTCGCTTAGGATTGAACCCTGGGAATTCATTATGAACACACGAAGATAATGTACACAAAAGTTTACATACATAGTAGTTCTATCTTGACACATGTTTTACTTGCCTATGTCCTTATCCTTCATAAGCATGTCAAAGCCAAGTCCCAGCTTCTTGAAGCGGCTAAACTTCATGCTCATATAGGTAGCTCTTTTAGTCTTGCACATACAATGCAATTTGTCAAAAAGCTATTAAGAATATATCCATTCAACCTCCCTAACTTGTAGGTCTAAACACATACCTTGGGATGATTCTTCTAATGTGTTCCAATCTCTAAATATTAAGCCTTCCACATTGAATTCAGCACCTAGCGTCATACTAGGTGGGAATTGGGTATTTTGATATTAGAGATTTCGGGTGGACTTTAATCCCATCCCTACAGCCGACTGCTTCACGAGATCTCTACTTAACCCTTTGGTTAAATGATCGGCTAAATTGTGTTGTGTTTTCACAAACACCACAGATATCACACCATTCGTGATAAGCTCACGTATCATGCTATGTCTAACACATAAGTGCTAGACTTCCCTTTATATACTTGACTGTATGCCTTAGCTAAGGTAGCTGCACTATCACACCTGATAGAAATGGGTGATATCGGTTTAGGCCACAAAGGAATTTCATAAATTAAATTCCTTAACCATTCAGCTTCTTTACCAGCTGCTGCTAATGCCACAAACTCAGATTCCATTGTTGAATCAGTGATGCAAGTTTGCTTTCATGCAAGTGCAACCATGCATGCATACGTGAACCTTGACATAAACGATTAATCCAACGTTCACCCCCTTAATCGTTTATTTCCTCGTTCACATCGACGCTCGAGACCTTTCCTGAATACCCGATCTTCACCTCGGTCACATTCAAAGTCTTCTATAGACTCTAGCTCAACCCCTTTTATTGTTCATAACACATGTAACATGTAACATGGCATCCCGTTGGAACCGCTCATTAACATCTTGACTCTTCACGGATCAACGACCTCTTCCCTGGCCACATCCAAAGCCACCCAATTTGAACTCCAACGCCATAATATTCACATCGTGTTGTTTCTCCGTTCCCGACTTTTCCCGGACTCATGACCTCTAACTTGGTCTCGTCGAAAGTTTCCAACCACCCGACTATTGTTGTCACCACACAGAACCTGTTTGCTTATAACACTTCTGTGACACGAGAGCATTCTTCCACCGATCAAGAAAACAAAGCCACCCGCTTCTACCGTTTTCTTTCACCCGCCAAACGAACCGAATCAAAGCTACCTGCTTTTCCCAACTCTTCCTGTCCGTTTATCCCGCGAACCGGTTAATCTCTCCATTTTCCGGTAACCTACAACCTACCGCCGGATTTGATCACAATCCTTTGATCATGACTAACAGCTACGGACCACCTATGTTCATCACCGGTCACCCCCATCGTCTCGAACGGTACTCCTCGTCTCCCCCACGACAATGGATGTCCCAAAACACCTTACCGGTCTCCGTCTTCTGCTGTAAACCAGTCCCATTGACAGCCCCTGCTGTCCACGCTTCCGCTGAGATGGCAGCCCCGCACCCGAAGGCTCCTCACCTTCGAAAGTCGACTCTCAAACCTGCCCTTTAATCGAACGCGGCTCTTGAAACCAAATGAAGAATATCAAGCCTCAAAAGTCACACTCAACACTCACGAATGTGAAGAATAAACTTGCAGAAAATGTTTACTGATATTCTTACTTTTACTGAATAGAACTAAGGCTATTTATAGCCTTTACAAGAAATACGTGTGACATACTAACTACCTAAAAACTAGGTAAATGAAAACTATTCTACCCTAAAGAACCGGACAAGTATGACCCACTCTCTATACGTGCATAGTCCAACATACACTTGNACACTCAACACTCACGAATGTGAAGAATAAACTTGCAGAAAATGTTTACTGATATTCTTACTTTTACTGAATAGAACTAAGGCTATTTATAGCCTTTACAAGAAATACGTGTGACATACTAACTACCTAAAAACTAGGTAAATGAAAACTATTCTACCCTAAAGAACCGGACAAGTATGACCCACTCTCTAAACGTGCATAGTCCAACATACACTTGCATTAGAAATGGTCAGATTTTGGACTAATTCAAACTAGTAAACTACTGTATTAACTAAAACATAATATAGTAAACCATAATGTATTCATGCAAGTGCAACCATGCATGCATACGTGAACCTTGACATAAACGATTAATCCAACAGTCCAACAGGTTTCAACCTCCTAAATCGCCTTATTAAAAGGTTTAAATTATTGTCGTGATAACATATATAGCCTTTGTAATCAAATATAAAGCACTAATTAATATTGTCGTTAACCCTGTCCCTTTTTTGATGATTTATAACTTGACTAATTAAGAATGGTACATGCTTTCAGATTGACTGTATCCTTGGCAAGAATCCTAGAAACATGAGTTACGTACGTTGTTGGTTTTGGAAATCACTGCCCCAAACATGTCCGCCATAGAGGCGCGTCAATACCAGAGAATAAGATCATGTGCAACTGTAAAGGAGGATATAAGTTTAGAGACTCCAAAAAACCAAATCCCAATACTATCATCGGAGCCAACAATTGCTGGCAATGCT
>LBNU01038752.1:42214-62222 GCA_014162995.1 Artemisia annua
TATTTTGATTGGAATAAAAGCTCATTTGCTTGAGGACAAGCAAATCCCAAGTGTAAGGGTATTTGATGAGACGAAAAGTGTACCCGTTTTAAGGGGTCATTTAAGCCCTAATTCGAGTAAATGTGATCAAATATTGCCCTAAATCGTTCCTTTTGTCATTTTAGGTACTTCTGAGAAGAATTCTGGAAAACATGCTAATTTGGACGTTTTTGGAGCATAAAAGTGAAGAAAATGACAAAGTCTCAAAAGAAGCTGGAAAACCTTCCTGACGGCGTCAGAGTCACAAGGTGACGCCGTCAGCCAACGCTGACAAAGGAGTAGAATCAGATTACACTAGACGCCCTATGAAGAAAACAAGATGTTTACACCTGACGGCGTCAGGTGTTAGAGGAAGTAGGCCGTCAGGTGTAATGCTAAAGAGTGACGGCCCAGAGCTAATTTACAAGTGACGGCGTCAGAAGTAGATCTAGGCCATCCGAGAACCCTAATGGCGGCGAGCTGACGGCGTCAGAACCCATAACCTGACGCCGTCAGAGTGTAAAATCTATATATACTTTTCTATTTTTCATTCATTAGTGTGGAACTTTTGGTGCAAGTTTGGGAAAAACCCTAGAGACGAATTTGGCTGTGTTTTCAAGGGTTTTTCACCCTTGAATCCTTCATGTTCAATTAAAGACAAGTCCTCACTTAAATTAATCAATATATCTATGTGTTGGTTAATTACATCTTATGCTTGTCTTTCAATTAACATGCTAGGCTAGATTTTTCTTGTGTTTGCTTAGATCTAATGAAACCTAACTATTAATTATTGGTTGATTGGTGTGTTATTACTTGTCTTGGATGAATGTTTCATCAATGTTAGGCTTAAGAAAACTGGCTAAACTCCTATATGGTAACATGCTTGAACGTCTTAAGAAACATGTAACTAATGCGTACTAGGTTATTAAGGTAGTATTTAACGCATGAGCCACTGTTTACAATCCCTATGATTGGGTGCTTTACGCATCGTTGTAGGAGGAGATAAGAGCTCATAGAATTGGGGAGATATGTACGCCACCCCATGAATTGTTAAGGAATACACCCGTCATCCACGCAAGTAATACATACACCAATTAACCGGTAAAAGATAGTTAGGGAGTAAGGAAATCTAAGTAAACACATTTGTCTCCATATAAGTTTTCACAACCACAATAGTTTAGTTATTTTATTTTTAATTGCAATTGTAGTTTTTGGGTTAGTTGACTAGCAACTAATTCCGCCCACTCCTCCAAAACCCGAGATTTTACTTGCTTTCAAAAAAATATAAAAATACAAAAATAATCTTCCTTCACCCTTAGACCTTTTAGAGTAGTTTTTCTAACCTAACGAACACTATTCCCTGTGAGAGAACGATCAATCCCCCGTACTTACCACTACACTATACTACACCGACCAGGTACACTGCCTGGTGGGATTGCAAGCTTCTCAAGATCCCTTGAGAGATAAAACCTGTAGCGTGGTCGCAATCCCACGTCATCACTGCACCAATCAAAATACCTCGTACTGCCACCTTGTCTTGGATTAGCACCTCCTACCACGTGGCTCGATTTTACTGGTTGCATAGAAGAGGTCACGCGCCCAACTTGAATTTTTATGGGAAGTGAACACAAGCGCTTTCTTTATTTCTTTGACTTTGCACCATTTCTCTATTTCATTTCCTTTTTATGTTTTGTCTCATGCATCACGTGGGCTCATTTTGAATTATTTAGAGGAAATCTCTTGAATGGCCTTAGCAAATATCAATCCATCGATAGGCAGCATGTTTTGTCTTTGCTCGATATGCAAAAATAGGCGGCATGTGCCAATGAGTCATTCATTGTAATGAATTACTACGTATTACATTACATAAATTTAAACAAACCACATTTCTCATTCCATCGTAATAATCCTTTCCATTCACCCTTTGATTACGACATACCAAAAAGACTTTACTACCTTTAAATCCACTATTCATTTCAACCTCAGTTTGTAAATTGATGTTTTGGTAAAAAAAAAATATGATATATAGGTAAATTAAGAAAGTCGGGCGTTTGGAAAGCTATGTGAAACCTTAAAAAAGAATCCGCTTTCTATCTTTGAGCTCAGAGGTTACGATTGTCTCCTCAGTATGCTATTTTTTTAAAACTATAGCTTAGGGCTGATCATCGGTCGAATACCGGACCGAACCGACCAAGACCGAGACCGATTGTTTTCAGTCCGGTCCAAGAAGGCAAAATGGTCGGTTTTTACATCGGACCATGTATATTGGGTTTCGAAACAGTGGTGTATAATGGATTTCACAAAACCCACTAGTCGAGTGACTTTAATCTGCATGCTCTTATGAGTTTTACGCAACATAGTAAAAGATAAAACAATAGATTTTATTTTTGTTTGACTATGTGACAGATCAAGATGGCTTTTTTGAATAAATTATAAATCCGCAACAAACCAAAAGAGTAATTCCTATTTCGAAAACAGTCACGTGTATGATAGTTAATCATTCAAGACTTAAACAGTCGCATGAACATCTTATGATATATGCATATGCATTCTTTAAATTTAAAATGTTTATAATTTGAATAAAGTTGATTATCTATAAGGCTGCTCCCAGTGAGGAGTGTGAGGAGCCAAAATTTCACAAAGTCATACGTGAGCATTAGTGGGAGGGGTTGGGTGATGCGTGAGCCAAGCCAAAAACACTCACGAACGATGACCTCCTCACCATATATGTATTCGTGCATAGTGCGTCCTCCTCAAGTGTTTTTATTATTTATTATTGGTGTTAGGATGAATAATAGCAATGTAGTTTTCCAAATGTACTGATTTGGTACGTGAACTTTAAAAAAATTGTAGAAATCTAACGAACTTCCATTAGTGTTTCAATTTGGTACATGAAGATGATGTATCATGTTATAAAATGGTGCTACGTGTGAGACTTTTAGGTGCGACACATCATCATCACATACCAAATTGGAACACTTATGAAAGCAACTTTTTTAAAGTTCACGTTCTAAATCAGTACATTTGAAAAAGTGCGTTGCTATTTTACGACCTAATCCCTTTATTATTTGGTTTATGAGTGTGTGTTGGGTATTATTCAGTGGGTTTTTAGTGAGGGAGTTGTGACTATTGGGAGTGAAAAGTGAGAGAGAGTGAGGAGAGAGAGAAAGTTGATGTGGCGCTAATGTGAAAGGTGAAGTTGTGCGACTGTTGTGAGTAGTCTAATACCCCTTAAACCTATATGTCTGAATGACAAGTTTTACTTAGTACTTTCTGTTTCAAAACAATTTTAAATCACACGGTTGCTCTATCAATACTAATCTCTACTACTTTAAAAATGTCAACTTTTTAAATGGCATTTTTTTTTAAATATTGGTCAATCTCTACGTGTTTATTAATTTAGAAGAAAAAGCACACGATTATTCTGTCTATACTACATATTTGAAAAGTGAATAATTTTACATATAATAAGTATCCCGTAATTGGACCCCGTTCCCAAATGATATTTAGGGCATCTCCAATGGATTAAACCTTTTATAATTGAATACATCACCACATAAGCATTCAACTATTGCATACAAAATCTCCACAACCGATCAAACTTTTTAAGTTTAACAGGTGGCTACATCAATAGAAAAATAATGAACAATAAACATAAAAAATAAAATTGCGGGTCTAATTTGGCATCTTTCCGTATTGTTTGGAGTGGTTTTAATAAATATTTAATGCTTTGATCAATTTGGGCCCACCACTATCGTATATTCAGAGTCCAAGCAGAGAAGACCCGTTCTTAAACGATTGCTTATGTGGCTGCCTTCCACAATGCATTAGACGCTTCCAGCTCAGAAAAAAGTATATTGCTGCCAACTGCAAGTGCACCTGGAGATGGCCCTTAGTATATAGAAAATTTTGAATTTCTCCCATCATGATTCGGGTTTTTTTTTTTTTTTTTTTTTTTTTTTTTTTCATCCCGAAAACCAAACAACCCTTGTTTTACTCAACTTGACAAGTTAAGAAAAGCACAAGGGAGCAAAACATAACTCCACAAAGTTAGGTCAGAGAAATTCAATAAAAACCCTTGCAAAACCCTCCTCCGCTCCAATCAGACTTGAAATTCTTTTTAATTAAATTCAAAATCATATAAATAATTAGATCTAGATCCTTATTACGATCACTCTTACAGATCTACATATATCACAATGGTAAGCTACTGTTTATTACTCCAACTCTTTTTTAAATCAATTTTTAGGGTTTCGTTTTTATTAATTATTATTAGGGTTTGTATAATTAATTTGGGTTTTTGTTTTAATGGTTTCAGCTTCCGTTATCTTTGCTTAAGACATCACAAGGGCATCCTATGGTGAGTATAATTAACTAATTTTTTTTTTTTATGTTAATTAGGGTTTATTGATTTTACTGTTTACTGTGGTTAAAAGTTTTGTTGTATTTAAATTTGATGTGATTTGTATTGATTTATGTTAATGATTATGGTAAGGAGCTGTGAGCGAAAAATTTACGGTTGTGATAGGCGCGATTAGTATAGTTAGACTTTTTGGTTAATTATAAGTTGTGTGACTTTTTTTTTAACAAATGTGTAAAATGTGGTTTTTAAATATTGGAAATACTAAAAAGGGTAACCGACCGGTCCCACGGCCAACATAGGAGAGGTAAATTGCTTGATACCATGAGTAAAGGGACACATGGACTACTATTGTGGGGACTATAATGGAAACGCTAGTGAATATGGTCATGTTACGGGTTTATTTTACAGTTTAACATCGCATTAGATAGTTAGCATATTGAGAAAATGTATGCTGTACCATGTTTGGTTTGATAGTTGGTATTTGCGTATGTGAAATTATAATTTATCGTGCTCCTCTTGCAGCAACTGTTTTGAGGTTATGGTTGTCAAAACTTTATTTTCAAAGACTGATTACCTGTGGCGGTTTTGAGGTTAAAGAATAAAGAAGTAACATAAGACAACTTTAGTTGGTTTTGAGATTAAAGAATCAAGAAGTATCATATGACGACTAATTTGCATTTTAGTTTTTAGAAAAGTTCTTGTATGAAGAGGGTGTTTTCTTTAATCTCGAATAATTTATTTTACTAAACTTGGAACTCGCCTGTTTCTTGAATGTGATGAGTATGATGCTTTGTTCGGTTCTTACAATTATTAGTATCTTTTATTTGAGTGTTTCTTGTTGTGAAATGCTATTCATTTATTTGTGTATTTAGTTCAGTTACTTTTTTTGTGACAGCTCGTGGAGCTGAAAAATGGTGAAACATACAATGGGCATTTAGTCAACTGTGACACCTGGATGAATATCCATCTTCGTGAAGTTATTTGTACCTCAAAGGTACTTTTATCTACTAAACTGTTTGTTACTATAGTGTACAAGCACATGATTGATTAGGTTTACTTTTATAGATCAGGACTAATGAAGTTTGAAATGTGTTGACAGGATGGTGATAGGTTCTGGAGGATGCCTGAATGCTACATCCGTGGAAACACTATCAAGTATCTTCGTGTGCCGGATGAGGTAGTTCTAAGTTTTTTATATTTAATGACATCACTGCCACTTTGTAGTCTTTTCGAAATATATGATGCTTGTTTTAACTTTGTTGTGATCTATAGTACGATCAACCTTTTTTCGCAAATACGATTTTCTATTTATGTTTTGCAATGCATGTCATCGGTATCTTATACAGCTACTTTTGGCTGAATGGTAATAGCTGTTGTTTGTGTATGCCTGTCTGGAATGATGCAACTTAGCCAAATCAGACATTGGATGTGCTCCATAGGGTTGTTCGAGTAACTTGCGCTAGCTGTTGGAGTTGAAACATTTTATTTGTTACCTCTCCATCCATGCATGTGCAAGTTACAGTTTGCATCCTATGTTGAAGCGCATCTCACTGATGATAAAACAGAGATAGGTTCATAGCTGACCAGATTTAAATCAGGCGATATTATTATTGTTATTAGTTTTTTTACCAAGTAGAAAGATGTTTCTGTACCTATTTATACTATTCTACTTTATTATATGGGAGGCTCACGCACCAGGCATTCCACATCTTGCTGTCAGATGTCTGGTTTTGTTATCAACTGAGAGGGATTTCAAAGTCTATTGTGCCAGTATACGCAAATTTGACCCATTCACTTCTTAAATAGTTTTAATTAGTTTTTTTAACACAATAATTAATTCGTATAAAAAAAAATAAGAACATGGACATGTCAAAACAATCTGTCTGGGCCTAAAAAGACAAATTGACTGTCAACACGAACCTGTTTTGACCCCCATCTAACTAAAGGGTCATTTGTACTTTTTTTAACCACCTACATAATATGCATTTTTCTGTGTCAACGGTTTTACTTACTTAATCGTACAACTTTAGGTTAATACAGACATCAGTTTTTGTTTTGCTACATATTCCTTTCTTGGTTAGGTGGTTATATTCTTAGGTTAGTAGTACAATGCTCTTTGTATATGGTATCACAAAATTGAAAATTTGTGACAATGACCGTTTGTCCTCTAAAATCATGCATGTATATACTTTCGGTGAACGTTGGCTTATTTGTGTTGTTTTTTATTTTCCAGGTGATTGACAAGGTTCAGGAAGAAGCCAAGAACCGCACTGGTATGATTCTTCCTTCTAGCTCTTCTGTTATTTATTTGTCAAAAGAGTCTACAGCCAAAAGGGAATAGCAATTTGCTTCAGAGGAATCCCACTAAACTATAGCAAAAAACAGTGTCTTTACAGTCTGTCTGCTTAAGTTTTTGCTACCGGAAGAAAAGGTTTGTATGAGTTTTTTAATTGGTTGTTTATTGATTGTTTTGAGCACAGATAGAAAGCCACCAGGTGTAGGAGGACGTGGAAGGGGAAGAGGTGGTAGGGATGATATTGGAGGTGGTAGGGGGCAAGCTAAAGGTGGTATGAGGGGACGTGGCGGCATGGATGAAGGTGGTAGAGGTAGGAGCCAAGGCGGCTATGCTGGGAATCCCAGTGGCAATAGAGGTAAATTTTGACTTTTTGAAGGTTCTTTACATTCTTGTGCTTTTACTGAGTAACATTTTGTAATGACCATTTCAAGATATCATCATTAAAAGAGGGTTTGTTTTTTGTTTCAGGTGGAGGTCGTGGTCGTGGGTGATATTTGACAGTTAAAGTGACCGGATGAAACCTGAAGTCTAAAGCCTTATTCGCTGTTTCTTTTATTGTTGGGGCGTGTAGTGTTTCATTGGTACATCTTTGGAATGTAGACATTGTGGTTGCAAACTGTTGGTCTTGAAAGGGTTGGAGGATGAAGTATCTAATTAGTCTCTTGTAAATCCAAGTTAATTGCGGTTTCAGTTTGTTTTTTTATACCGATTGGAAAATCTATGGAATATTGTCTGAGAAAAGAAAATCTCATATGGAGTCTTATTGGAGAATTAAAATTAGGCGTGTTTATTTGATACTCCTTCCGTCTCAAAATAAGTGTTCAGTTTGACTTTTCAGAGTCAAACTGGTTCAACTTTGATCTTAAATATTTTTTTTGTATTAAAACTCAATCTATTCATATATTTTACATCAAATATTATATAACACCCGTATATATAGATAAGGTCAAAGTTGATACAGTTTGACTCTGAAAACTGGACACTTATTTTAGGACTGAGGTAGTATTATTTTATCAAAGCCGAATGCTAACAAAAACAAGAAAACAAAAAAATAAAAATAAAAAAATAATAGTTTATTAAGGGTTGTCTGGTTTGTTAATGGAACTGGATACGGATTCATATATTTGAGATAAGTGGAATTATATTCGTTTGAGACAAGTGGAATTAAGTTATTAGACTTTTGTTGAATCAAAATATTTAGGCATAATTTTGCTTATCGAAATCCAAATACCTCAACCAAAAACATTTTATTACTTTGATACCTACNTTATATTCGTTTGAGACAAGTGGAATTAAGTTATTAGACTTTTGTTGAATCAAAATATTTAGGCATAATTTTGCTTATCGAAATCCAAATACCTTGACCAAAAACATTTTTTTACTTTGATACCTACTCGAGTGTTTTAAATATAGGCCTCTAAAGTCGAAATGGACATGATACATATGTTAACCAATTTCAAAATACATAAATAATTAAATGTTTTATCAGAATGACAAAATATGGTAAATATTTATGAAAAAAAAAATACATAAATGTTTAGTTTGAAAAAAAAAAAAAAAAAAAAAAAATCTCTTATTTTCTATATTTTTAGTTTTGTAAAAATTTGAAAGAGAAATTTAACAAGATTCTTCGAACTAAACGCACCTTTAATCTTTTATAGCAAAATTTCACCCTGAGATGTGTCATTGATTTAATAAAATAACCATAAATTATTCTTGAGACTTATCTCACTAGTTAATTGTGAATCTAATTTTTGGCAAGGGATAGAATATTTATTAAAAAAATAGACAAGAAGAAATTGACTAAAAGATAGAATAAATGATGAGCATGGACATATTATATTGGCGGGCGGGAAGTACAGCTCAATCATTTCTGACTTCACTCTCACTCTATCTATCTTTAACATAACATGACTGACATCAAACTTAACGACCACCCTCTGGACATCCCAGACACCACCGCAGCTCCAGTGGCGGAGGGCGTCACCGTGAAAGAGAAGACCAAAACCAAGCGTGTTGCTTCTGTAGATATCTTCCGGGGACTCACTGTTGCGGTATATACTCACATGCTTATCATTATGCTTGCTTGCTATTTATAATATTACTCCTAGTTAGTAGCTGTGAGCAATAGCAATATATTATATAAGTGTTTGACAAGTTATTATAAAGTGTAAAATGACGTAAAAGCTATACGCTTCTTCAAGTAGCATTTGGTGACTAGTTTATTTCAGAAATATAAGTGTTTTAAACCCGGGTTGACCCGGACGGTTGAACCATGAACCCAGTCGGGTGACCGGAAGGCGGTTTTGAGCAAAAAACCAAGTTGAACCGTGACCTGGTGCAAGGACGGAACTTAATGAGACCTGGAGGGGTGTGGCGCCTCCAAAATTTTTAGCCACAAGTCTATTTTTAACCCTTACACTTTTTAGTAGTAGGCATTATTAGTACGAATGTTAAATAAAAATGTAAATTGGCACCCNTTTTTTGAGGCGTGACTAAGGCGGCAAAAAAATATTTATATATTTATCATTTATGTTATAATATCATATTTCATATACATATCGAGTTTACAAAAGGTGAGCTTACAAAAGGGGAGCTTACAAAAGGTGATATGCATAAGAAATAAAGTGAAACTAAACTAGTCTTGCATCTTTAAGTCCACATGTTTAGAAATTACTAAGCCCAAAATTTAAGCCCACATCATCACCTTCTAAAAAGGCGCCATGCCATGCGATAAGGCGTGCCTTGGCGCGCCTTTTCACGCCTTAACCCACGCCATGCCTTAAGCCGACGCCAAGGTCCTTTTCGTGGCGGCGAGGCCACGCCTCGCGCCTTGGCGACGCCTTTGCGTCGCCTTGGCGCGCCTTTTAGAACATGATGGGCATGGACATATTTATATTGGCGGGCGGGAAGTACAGCTCAATCATTTCTGACTTCACTCTCACTCTATCTTTAACAACCATAAATAAATGACGGACATCAAACTTAACGACCACCCTCTCGACATCCCAGACACCACCGCAGCTCCAGTGGCGGAGGGCGTCACCATGAAAGAGAAGACCAAAACCAAGCGTGTTGCTTCTGTAGATATCTTCAGGGGACTCACTGTTGCGGTATATACTCACATGCTTATCATTATGCTTGCTTGCTATTTATAATACTACTCCTAGTTAGTAGCTGTGAGCAATAGCAATTTATTATATAAGTGTTTGACAACTTATTATAAAGTGTAAAATGACGTAAAAGCTATACGCTTCTTCAAGTAGCATTTGGTGACTAGTTTATTTCAGAAATATAGTTAGTGTTTTAAACCCGTGTTGACCCGGACGGTTGAACCATGAACCCAGTCGGGTGACGGGAAGGCGGTTTTGAGCAAAAACCAAGTTGAACCGTGACCTGGTGCAAGGACGGAACTTAATGGGACTGGGAGGGGTGTGGCGCCCCCAAAATTTTTAGCCACAAGTATATTTTTAAGCCTTACACTTTTTAGTAGTAGGCATTATTAGTACGAATGTTAAATAAAAATGTAAATTGGCACCCCAAAAATAATACATTACAGCTTGGCCCCTCTAATCAACCTTGTCAAGTTCCGTCTATGACCTGGTGGCTCGGCCGGGTCAATTAGAGGACCTGTTTTTAAAACATAAAAAGTGAAACCACCACCAAATGGCCTAGTGGTAAGGTCCTTGGTTTCCTCACAAGAGGTCAAGGGTTCAAACCTTGCTAGGTTTGTACATCTGGGGGTGGCCTTGGAGGGGTCGTTTTAGTCCCGGGATTAGCCCGGTGAGGTCGCTTACATATGAGTAGAAAAAAAGGTTTGTCCTCCAGAGAGTTACCTGAAACAAAGAGAAACTCATCCGTTTACCCCTTTTTAATGTATAAATTGAACTAATTATGTATACTAACTTCCGATTATAGCTAAAATAGACAATCTCTCTTTTTTTCAAGTATTGATCTGGTTGATAAACATATACATCATCAAGATAGGGGACGACCATAAATATGTGGTATTATAGTTAATCTCATATACTGATAATTATGAAACGGACCAAATATGGTACCAATTCTTGTTTTTATGGAGGGCGCAACTTCAGAGGTTTTGCTACATCAGCATTCTATTAACCGCATTCTTAAATGGTGATATGGATTAAGATTTCTACAAGTCTACAAGTTAGGTCTATATGCAAGTGAAATAAGGTTAAGGAAAGAAACTTATGTTTTAGAACGAGCAAAGTCTTATAATGGGCTAAAATATGCTTCTTGGTATGTACGGATGTACCCCTTATTCCACCTTAGAGAAATTGATCCTGTCACTATTCAGTTTCGTTTTTTAGTTAGCATCGTGTCTGATCGTTTCATATATCAATACTTTTGATAGACAAATCCTGTACTCCTTTTTTTCGTTGATCTCGTACTATAATAATATCTGCTCTAGAAATCATATCGAATTAATTGGGGTCAGCATTATTGTAGTTGATGATTTTGGTAGATGATGCTGGAGGAGAATGGCCCGTGATTGGGCATGCACCTTGGAATGGCTGCAACCTTGCTGATTTTGTCATGCCATTCTTTTTGTTCATTGTGGGCATGGCCATTGCACTTGCTTTAAAGGTTTGCTGATAAATCTCTTTACCACATATTAATGAATACACGTTCATTCCCTCTATACATTCAGTTATATGTGTATATATATTTGCATCTTGCAGAGAATACCAGATAGACGCATTGCCACAAGAAAAGTGATACTTAGGACCCTCAAGCTCATATTTTGGGGTCTTCTTTTACAAGGTCAGTTTTTGATTTCATATGGTTGTATGTATGTGAAATAAACATGTTCACCTTATTGACGAACAACTTTGTTAAAGTATGAAATTTTCATAGGGAGTACTTTGTGGTATCCTTATTTTGTATCAAATAGATGAAGTTTTCTTACTCTTTTCAATATTTCATGTATCGTCACTAGGTGGTTACTCACA
The DNA here is from genome assembly GCA_014162995.1 of Artemisia annua. NCBI lineage: Eukaryota > Viridiplantae > Streptophyta > Magnoliopsida > Asterales > Asteraceae > Artemisia > Artemisia annua. Next base: position 53,868 of record LBNU01038752.1, read on the forward strand.
TGCTCCTGACAAACTATCCTATGGTGTTGACATGAAACATATTAGGTGGTTTGGTATTCTTCAGGTAAACATGATGCAGTCTTTCCTAAACATATCACAGTGGATAATTAATAACACTCTTTCTCTAAAGTAGGTTGATTTGTCGAATGGTTTGTTTTTCTAGAGAATCGCTCTTGCATATTTCGTTGTTGGAATGTTGGAAATTGCAACACAAGGTGCACAAGCTAAGGACCTACCACCTGGACGTTTCTCTATATACAAGTTGTATATTTGGCACTGGTATTTGTTGTTCCACTCTGTCTCTTTCTACTTGATATAGCTTAGAGGTGGCAAATTGACTCATTTACTCAATTTGGATCTCATTTGATCTCTACACTTAGAATCGGTAAAATATATATTTGTAGCAAAAAAATGGGTTGAAGGGATGGGAAATCGTCCAATATGCAAATTTAATTCATACAATATATCCTCCTAAATCATTATATTCAAAAAGTTGTATTACTATCTGAAATTATAACTTCTTTCATATATAGCACAATAATTTATGAATTTATTTGGACGACAAATTTTTTCGTCCAACAAGGCCAGAGCTAAAAAGCTACCCGTTTTGACCCATTACCCAACTCGTCCATTTTGCTCCCTCTAATCTTGCTGATACGTCTCATTTTGGCCATAATGATAGAATGTAATATTTTCAGGTTATTAGGAGCTTGTGTACTCATGGTTTACTTGGCAGTTATTTATGGAATTTTTGTCCCTAGTTGGCAGTTCACAGTCCACAATACAAACAGTCCAGATTATGGGAAGGTTTTAACTGTATGTATCACTTTCCCATATCTTCATTAAGTATTCTTTATTGAAATAGAAATTGAAATCTAGCAGTGAAGATACACTTTATTGTTAAAGTAATTAGAAAACTTAGTATATCCAAGATCAATATCCGAGACTTATTACGCCTTTTTTTTTAGTATAAGCAAATGGTTTTTGAAGTTAGAAATCGTGGTAATTTCAGGTAACTTGCGACGTGCGAGGAAAACTTGATCCTCCTTGTAATGCAGTGGGTTATATCGACCGTAAAGTGCTTGGGATTAACCATATGTATGCACATCCTGCCTGGAAAAGATATAAGGTGACCTGATACCCAACTTCATCTGATATAACTCTTCATTCTCAGTTGGTTGTTACCTAATGTACTTAATTTTTTATATGCTTCTTCATTTTTTCATCATATTGGCAGGCATGCACTGCGAAATCCCCTTATGAGGGTCCTTTTAAGAAGGATGCTCCATCTTGGTGTTGGGCACCTTTTGAACCCGAGGGAATTTTGAGGTCTGTATCTGTCCAACCTTTTCGAATAATTAAAATGTGGATCGCAATTACAAAAGATATCTACATATTGGTAATAATAGTTTTAATCTTTCTATCAAAAAATGATTTAGGATGATATATGCAAACAAAGATAGCCTTTGGACGGCATAAGTCCTGTTTGACCCATTTTAGCTATATTACTGGCTTTAGCCATTTGGCTGGTTTGAGATAAAATACAGCCCAAATAAAAAAATGGTATTTGGCGGAACCATCTCAAGTCCGTGTACCTTTTTGGTACCGAGCCCCCCACCCAACAAGGAAGGCATATCCCGGTAAATTACCTAGGAATACAGCCCAAATAGACTCAATCATAAGTACACGAGTTGAAATAGAACACAATGCATATTAGGTGTTATATAACTTATCTTGGAAAATGTTTAAGTTTGATTGTTATTTGATTAATCACAACATGATATTGAAGAATCTGTACAAAAAGAATGTGCCTTCTTGTCCTTGTCTTGTTTCATATGTCATCATGACACAAACACAAGTTTTGTTGTACCGTGACAGCTCTATTTCTGCTATTCTTTCTACAATTATTGGAGTGCACTTTGGGCATGTACTCATACAAATGAAGGTTGGTTCTTTTCTCCCCAACAACAACTTCATAGGACCATACTTAAACCAAAAAGGAGGTGCAGTTTGAGTTTAAAGGTCAAAGACTGACTTCAAACTTATTACAGTTCATCCATGTTCTTACTATCTTTAGAAGATGAGAAATAAGTTGAGCTTGGAACTTTTGCTACAAATGAATTGTGTATTTATTAAGTATCACAACATTATACATATCAGTTTTGGTTTTTACGGTTTGGGTTATGCGAGGTAACCAGCTTGTAAAATCTTTTCCCCAAAAAAACAGATGTTTTTGAGAAAATCCTTAAATTTAAAAACTTTTGGTCAAAATTAATCTTCACAAGCTATCAGGTCAGGATGATCTTCTGCAGTACCTTTGACCATGTTGACTTTTTATGTGGAGCAAATGTGGCTTTGAAGAACTCGTTATCTGAAGTCTGAGTTTTTTTTAATAAGTCCGAGTTCAAGGCTAAAGTGCACCTTTGATCAAAGTTTTAATAAGTTCGAGTGTTATACTTTTTGTTGCAATTAATTTTAACTTTTTATGTGCGAAGCCGTGAGTTCTAGGGGTTTCCCTTCGCGGGTCTCTCCTAGTGGTTCGGGTCCCGGGGCCTGCCCGTTTGGATGGTTTAACTCGGGGGTTGGATTTCAAGTGTGGTGCCGTTCTAAAAAAAACACAAACTTTTTAGGTTTTACTTCATATCTACACTTAGACCTCCTTTTTAAGTTTATTATGAATATGTACCTCAGATTAGTAATTAATAACATTTCACTTCTTACCAAAAAATGCAACTAGGACCTCCTTTATGGGAGCAGATGTGTTTTATTTTTCTTTATTTTTTATTTTTGTTAATCGGTGTATAATCACTACACAATTTTCAGGATCACACATCTAGGCTAAAACATTGGATTACAATGGGTCTTGGCCTCGTTATTTTGGGAATCATTCTTCATGTCACAGATGGTATATATACATAGCCCAAACAATACTAAAGAATACGTTTAATTCATATTCCCTTTCAGCTAGCTCTCTGTAGTCATACGCTACATTTATTTTTTGTGCAGCAATTCCTCTAAATAAACAGTTATACACTTTCAGCTATGTTTGTGTAACATCAGGGGCGGCTGCCTTGGTCTTCTCATTCTTCTACATTATGGTAATATAGTCAATATTGTCTTATATTCAGTTTTCGAACGGTATATCAACTGTTCTTTGACTTTGGCTTTGACTTTTAAGTGTCAAACGAGTCATTAATATTGTGAGATTGTTTTCTTTTCAGCTTAAACTGATCTAAACATCTAAAGAATGGACTTTCTTTGCAGGTCGACATCTGGAATTTAAGATACCTATTTCTGCCATTGGAATGGATTGGAAAGAATGCTATGCTTGTGTACGTCATGGCAGCTGCAGGCATCTTTGCAGGATTTATAAATGGATGGTATTATGATGATCCTCACAATACACTGGTAAGTTTTGACATATCTGTTCAACTAACTAAAAAACATAATTTCCAATTAAGTTTTGAAATGGTTGCAGATATATTGGATTCAGAAACACATTTTTATCGGAGTTTGGCATTCAAGAAAAGTGGGAATTCTACTGTATGTTTTATTTGCAGAGATACTATTTTGGGCGATCGTTTCAGGCATCCTGGACTGGCTCGGAATTTATTGGAAACTCTAGTGTAAGTTCATTCACGCGACTTATATCAGATGCATATTTGTTGAAAAAATGTTTATTGCTTAGCTCAATACATTCTTGTTGCCGCGGTCCTTTTTTAATTGAAAAATAGCTTCGTGCATGTTTCGATTGTAAATTGTAGCATTACCTCTATCATAGATTATCATATTAATGGAAATAAGGTAGAAGAAAATCTCTTCACCGCAAATTCACATCTTAATATACACAGATTAGAAATAGTGAAGAATGCTCACCCTATGAATTATACCACAGCAAACACATCTTGGTACAAAATAAATCAATAAGTTTCAGGATGGGCTACAGCATAAGCCTCCAAAGCCTTGTAGGTTTTCTCGTATAATTCTCTTTCGAAGTTAAGAGTCTCTATAGATGGTTTATCATCGCCTTTACAGTTATAAATGATTCTCTGCTTGAATAAGGTTCCTGCATCAGCAGAAGGTTCGATATTAACATGATGGGTGATGGAGTCTAGAATACCCATCAAGTTATCTCCTTCAAAGAAAGTGTAGCTATAGCTAAAGTTGCTTGTATCAATCTCATCAATCCTATGCTTCCCACTTACAAACGGGACGTCTGCATTACATATGTTCAGAAAGAAATATTAGTGAATAACATGTTTATATAAAATAAAAACAAGTGTTGATGCTTTTTAAGAAATTGCTATAGATTCTTACCATCACCGAACGTAAAGAGCTTTATTGTACCAACACCTCCATTTCCTTCGAGTGTCTCGATGGACTTGAAAACTTGAGGGTTGACTTTGGGTGCAACTATATCAAAGTCACTAAAGACCTTGAAAATCATTTCAACTGAGAATGGAGACACCATCTCAATCTCGATGCTAACCGTACTCATAACTAATTAGCTTATTTTTACAGAAATCTGTAAGGAATTGATCAGTTTTGGTTACAAACTTGCAATGAAATATGAGTAAAGTTCGTTGGGTTTAATGGGTGAGGAATCTACTGTAAATGATTAAAGTCTTTAAATATATAGCTCACATCAACTTTGACCAAGATCTCTTAATTTTTTAGTAACCATAAGTTGACTGAGTATCAAGAATTCAAGCTCGAAAGATTCAGTCAACCAAATAAATAGTTTCTAATGATACGTAGATCCACACTCTTGTCAGGGTCTTGGTCATCAAAATATTCAATCTGTTTACCTGTATCACTCAACAACAAAACATGCGTTAGAGGGTACACGAGACTTTTCTCCGTGTTACACTCTGACGCTCAAGTCAGTTAACGGAACAAATATAACACGAGAATGAAAAGTATTTTTGTGAGAGAGGGCGAGTGCAAAATAATTGCGTGTGTCCTTTATCATTTCTCATCATACCTATTTATAGAACGCAAGATAACAAAGAATTCGTTCCAATCGAATATAATCTGAGAAGATTGAATATATCTTTCAAATATACTCTCATTGCAATCGAATATAATATGAGAAGATACAAAAGTTTAGCATAAAAATTAACAATATCCATAATTCCATATTCCTTTATACTCCGTACTTAACTTTGTCGATAAAGTTTTTTTGTGTCATACAAGTATGAGTGAAGAAGATTAAAAAATAATAATAATAAATAAAAAAGAAAAAGGTAAAACTGATTTATTACTTTTTCAATTGTACACTTTATCCATCATATCATTCATTTATAATTGTTTATAATTTGTAGACAAGGATGTTCTTCACTTGATAGACAACGTGTGGTGAGTGAACTACCTTCAAAACAAAGCTTGACAAGTGCATGTGAGAATGACTACAAAGTGTAATTTAAGGCAGAACAATGTGTTCATGCAATGATTGGAATTGAACCGAGTTATCTACATGACTGGTGGTAAACACCATCATCTCGTTGGTTCAGAAATGAATCATGTCAATATGGGCCAAGTACGTCGATGGTGGAATGTTTGGGCCACAAGATTATACGACGTACCTCAACGATATGTCGCATGTCAACTATGTTGATCCTTTGTGTAACCAGAGCTCAGGTGAGTCACTGGCTGGCTATCAAAAAAAGGCAGAGAAAGTCACCAATTCTCTACGTCAGACCGACGGGATGTTGGCTATGGTGCAAGCAATGAACGAGTAGATGCAGAATACTTTTAGTGGTTTACGTTCTGAAAATGAAAGCTTAAAATCTCACTACTTGTTGTCAAGTGCTAGCCATAATAGTATTTTCGAGGACCTCACTAGAGGTAGGGAGCCGGAAGCGAACTTATCTAAGAAATTTTATGTGCCGGAGTGAGAGAAGTTGGAGTTAAGAAGCTTCTCTTTGGTTGTGACTGTTGAGCGAACCGTAGCAAGGTCAGAAAAGGGATCAAGATGAGTAATTATACCGGCCACGTGAGCAAATTTATCACTCAAACCATTGGTTGCATACGTGACCACATCTTCATTACTGGTCAGAAAAGGGATCAAGAGAATTAAGCAAAGTAACAATAGACCCGATCTTTTGAAAAATATGCATCAATCGTCCGATCACCCAAGTTGTATGACACGAAGTTTACCTTTTAAATTAATGGTAAGTGTCCGTTTGTTATCAAGAAATATACTTTCAAGAAGATCCCAAACATCTTTAGCAAACTTGGGATTAGCTGTAACAAGCCTACCTTAAAGAGTTTTGGATAAAGTTGAAAAAAATTCGAGATTTAACTACGGATCCCGCTTTTAGCCATTCCACGCACTACAAGAATAAGGACATCAGGCAACGAGTATGTTCCCGTCGACAACATGTCGACGGCATAGGGCACAAAACGACAAAAATTTGGCTTGACCGAACCAAGTAGCGTTGAATTTTTCATACCAACATTATCCCGTCGACATGTCGACGGGATCATATTGGTCAAACTTTTGCCTGGTCAATTCTTCTCAATTGACAGAACTTGGGCGCGAATTTATCCCGCCAGTTATTTCCGTCGACATGTCGACGGGACAATAATCACGAATTGTTTCGTAATTAACGTGTGATTAACGTTAATTACTGTGGTGCTTTATCAGTCCCGTCGACATGTCGACGGGATTATAAGAGTATAAAATAATTATGTAAAATAATGTCCAATATAAATGGCGGGAATTTTCCCGCGTTACTTATCTCGTCGACATGTCGACGTGATAATCTGCCAAAAAATTCTTCCTATATATATCCCAACAAAATCATTCCCGTCTCAATTTTTACGTATAAACATTCTCGCAAAACATTTCGGTCTCATTTTACAAGACACACATGACTTGGCGTGGTTGCACAGTTGAAGAGGAATACTCAAAAATATTGTCACACGAGCTCCTCTTTAATGAAGTTATGTTACATTGGGGTCATGCAGTTTATGAGGAGTATGGTTCTTTTAAGGACGCTGAACCGTGGATGAGAGACAGGATTATCGAATGGTGTAGGAAAAAGTCGTACTACAAAGAGTACATGGAAGAGCTAGATGCTGCTGAAGCTCAAGCTGCTGCTGCTGAAGCTCAAGCTGCTACTGAAGCTGAAAGCACGTTTCACGTCGAAACCGAAGTTGATAATCTGGAAAATAGGATCGCAAATGTTGAAGCTACATTTGCACGTATCAAGGAAATGAGAGCAAGGAAGGGAAAAGATGGTGCGAGTTCGAGCAAAGCGGGAAGTAGCCGCAAAAAAAAATAAACGGGTTGTTTAGTTTGAGTTGTTTCCTTTGGTTGTCGATTTGTTTAGTTTGAGTTGTTTTCGTTTGGTTGTCGAGTTCTTTAGTTTGAGTTGTTTCCTTTGGTTGTCGAGTTGTTTAGTTTGGTTGTCGAGTTGGTTAGTTAGAGTCTGTATGAAAATGCATGTGGTTGAGAACCCTTGGTTGTTTTAAATAAACAGTTTGCCTTCGTGTGTGATAATTGTGATATTGTTCCTTCAGTTTTATTATTTCTGCGTACGAATTTAAAATATAAAGGACGTTCAACATCAGTTACAACAACAACAACAACATTTTATTAAACAACAAAAATAACATCAACAACAACAGCAAACAACATCAATAACAACGATAACAGCAACAACAACGATAACAACAACAACAACAACGATAACCGCAACAACAACAACAGTACTACATATGAAATTTATCCATGTCACCTAAAAGGTCACGAAGTATTGCATCCGACTGACATGCGTGGTCATGGTTGTCGGGATACGTTGCCATATCAAGTTTTGCCTCCAGCATCCTTATTCGGTTAAGTAGCAACTGATTTTGTGCCTCAAGCATGTTTACCCTAAGATCTTTTTCATGACAGTTTGAGCACCTTGTTGGAGCATATCCAGAACCGCTTGATGTTGAAGCTCCCAGAGAATCGGTCATTTTGGCGAGTCGTTCCTCCTTCCATAAGAAAAAGTCACATCCATAGTCTGTTGTCCCAGCCTATTAAAGAGGAAAAGCTATTATTTTTAACAACTAACCAAATTATTTATATAATACACGAAAAAGTATGTAATTGTTCACCTTCGATAATGGACACGAATAGTATTGTTTACCCAGAAATGAAGAAAGTGATATGGTATGTACTTCACAACAGTCCTGAGATCGACGCGTACATGAACGAGTTCCAGAGGTACGCGTTTTTATTTTGAAATTTCTGTTTCCCAAGTTATCTTTTCGATTAATTCTAATATCATTTCCATTTTCAGTGAACGTCCTGATAGTGACATGCAGCAAGAATTTCCTAGATAGTTTGAATCGAAGGTAAAC
>LBNU01038752.1:76891-97333 GCA_014162995.1 Artemisia annua
CAGCAAGAAGACATGGCAATGTATTCAGCCTCTGTGGAGGAGATCGACGTACTCATTTGCTTCTTTGATGACCAACTAACCAGTTTATCTCCTAGAAATTAAGCACCACCCGAGGTACTTCGACGAGTATCTTGACACCCCGCATGATCAGCATCAGAGTAGGCAGTGAGAGCCATTGCAGTGTCTTTAGGATACCAAAGGCCCATGTGAATTGTTCCTTGAAGGTACCTGAAGACTCTTTTAACTGCTTCTAAGTGCTTCTTAGTAGGTTTGGATTGATAACGAGCACACATGCAAACAGCAAATAAGAGATCTGGTCTGCTGGCTGTGAGATACATCAATGATCCGATCATGCTTCGGTATTTGGTTTGGTCGATAAGTGCTCCTTCAATATCCTCATCCAGCTTAGTTCTCTCAACCATTGGAGTATCAACAGATTCACATGATTCAAATCCAAATTTCTTTAGTATTTCACTGGCATACTTGGATTTATTGATGAAGATACCGTGTGGGTTTTGAGAAATCTGAAGCCCCAAGAAGAAAGACATTTGCCCCATCATGGACATTTGGAATTCAGTACTAATTTCTTGTGCAAACCTATCACATTTTAGTGGATCGGCAGATGCGAAGATAATGTCATCCACATAGATCTGAACGTGGAGACGATGCTCTCCCAACTTTCTAGTGAACAAGGTAGGATCGACAACACCCTTGGTGAATTGGTTGGCTAGAATAAATTTAGACAGTGTATCATACCATGCTCTGGTGCTTGTTTAAGACCATATAGTGCCTTCTTCAAGCGATAGACATGATTAGGGCGTTCAGGATCAACAAACCCCTCTGGTTGACTTACATATACTACTTCCTTTAAGTTTCCATTGAGAAAGGCAGTCTTCACATCCATTTGGTATACAACCATGTTCTGACTGGCTGCATTGGCAAGGAAGATTCTGATGGCTTCAATTCTGGCAACTGGTGCGAATGATTCCTCAAAATCGATTCCTTCTTCTCGTCTGTACCCTTTGGCCACAAGTCGAGCTTTGTTCTTTAACACTTCACCATATTCATCAAGCTTTACTTTGAAGATCCATTTGAGGGCGATAATCATTGCACACTCGGGAGGGGGCACTAATTCCCAAACATCTAGTCTGTCAAATTCATGGATTTCATCCTGCATTGCAGTGAACCAGGACATTTTTGTCAATGCTTCTTTATAATCCTTTGGTTCGACTTTGGACAGTACGTTGCTAACGAAACACCATAAAGCATCTGTGGCAAATTGTCGTCGTGTAGATACCGGCCTAGATGGGTTACCAATGATGTTGTCAATCGGGTGATCATTTGTCCATTTCCTGATATGCTCATGAAGTTGATGACTGGGAATTGAAGTAGCAGTGTTAGAATCTTCTGAGGAGGTTGCCAAAGTAGATGGTTCAGGAGCAAATATGTTGATAAAAGGTTCATCAGGTGGTTGAGTAAAAGGATTCACTTCAAAGGTTTTATCAGATGCTTCTTCTTGAGGAATTGAAGAGTGTTGATCAGTGTGATTGGTATGACTAGATGATGAAGCATTCTGACTAAGAGAGATGGAGATGGAAGGCCCATTTGTAGGTTGAGGTTCATTATTAGCAGCAGCATCAGGACCTATGACTTGTTGTTCAGGTTCGACTCTCTGTTGAGGCTCAAAATACTCATCATACATTGAATCAAACAATTTCTTCAAGTCCTCACTGGTAGGTGGCACAGAAGGAGCATCAGTGGTAGAAGAATTTACAAGTCCTGAACTAATGGGTCCAGGAGTCCAAAGATTAGATGCGGGTCCTGAACTGGAGTATTCAGGAACCGTTTGCTCGGTCAGCTCATCAACCGTGACATGGATGGTTTCCATGATTTATCGGGTCCTTTTGTTGTAGATTCGATAACCCTTCTTGTTTGGTGCATACCCAACAAAAATTCAAATATCAGCTTTCGCCTTTAGCTTTCCCAAATCTTCGCTATCATTGTTTGGGTAACATAATGCACCAAAAACACGAAGAAAAGAGAGGTCGGGTTTTCTTTCATGCACTAGCTCATAAGGAGTTTTGCAGTGAAGAGGATGTATTAGTGATCTGTTCTGAGTGTAACAAGCAGTTGCAATTGCCTCTCCCCAGAGAAACATAGGAGCTTTGGATAAGATCAACATAGTTCGTGCTGCCTCTACAAGTGTACGGTTTCGTCTTTCAACGACTCCATTCTGCTGAGGTGTTCGAGGTATACTCCTTTGATGACTAATTCCCAGATCTTCATAAAACTGAGTAAGTTGTTGATTGACAAACTCCGTTCCATTATCTGTGCGGACGAATTTGACAGTTTTATTGAGTCCAACTTGCAACTGCTTGATAAGTTTGATGATGATTTCAGGTGTTTCATCCTTGGATCTGAGGAATTTGACCCATGTGAAACGAGAGTAGTTATCAACAATCACTAACACATATCTCTTTCCAAATATGGTTTGCACTCTCATGGGACCACAAAGGTCCATGTGAAGGGTATGGAGAACTTCCATAATGGTGTTGATGGTTTTGGGTTTGTGAGTATGCTTCTTGCTTTTACCAAGCTGACAAGCGGAACAAAGATGATCTTTTCCATACTTCAGCCTGGGCATGCCTCGAACAAGATCTTTACGAGTAAGTTCATTGATGGTACCGAAGTTCAAATGGTTCAGACGACGATGCCACAACCAAGACTTGGTCTTGGAAGCCTTAGATAGTAGACAGATTGGAGATGATTGCATCATGTCTTCAATGGATATAGTGTAGAGGTTTGTGTCACGTCTGCCTTTCAGGAGATCCATACCATCCAATCTTCTAACATAACAAGTGTGTTTTCTGAAGGCAACTTCTAGATCTGAGTCACAAAATTGACCTACGGAGAATAGATTGTGCCCAAGACCTTCTACATAATATACCCGAGAGATAACGCTGTCACCAACCACATAATCTCCATAACCCATTATTGCACCAAAATGATCATTCCCGAATCTAACAGTCCCGATAAACTTTTTCACGAAATTTCTGAGCCGCGAGCGATCCCCCGTCATATGTTTTGAGCAGCCTGAGTCCAAATACCACAGGGCGATTTGTACGACCTGCATTTGAAATCAGACAGATATGGATAACGGACAAACTTGGATCCCCAACCATAAGTGGGGTCCGATTGGTTAGCACATACAACAGAATAGGAAGAATTAATAGTGTCCTTAGTCATAACATGACATGCTGGGGAACTAGACTTATGGTTAGCGCATTGGGTTCCTATAGGAAAAGTTCTACCAGATTTCTTCCAAATCCTAATGTTGGGAAACTTAGGATTAGACTGTTTGGCAAAGGGGCGATGACTTCCTATTGACACTATTCTTCCAGTGGGTCTCCAATGATAGCCAACATTAGTAAACTTCCTTCCTGTTGCTTTCCAAACATGTTTTACACGATTATAATAAACAGTATGACAACCAGGGGATACTTTAGAAGCATACAAACATGTCTTAACACACACATCATGATTACCAAAATTTAAATAGTTATTACAGATCTCACAACTGGTTTTAGAATTCGAATTAATTACAGTACGCCTAGAGCTAATACTAGAATCAACACGATTCTCAACGTTCAGATCAGTCTTATTGTTCCTAATGTGGTCTTCTACTTTCTTTCCTTGAGCACTTTTAGCTGGCGAAGTCCTATCATTCCTTGTATTGCAACTAGGCTTTGACCCGCTAGCATTAGTGACAACTTTTACTCCTGTAGAATTAATGATGGGAACATTAGAACGAGAAACTGCTGTTTGATTTCTGGTATCTGATGTGTTATGTTTTGGTGATGTTATGGGCACTTTAAAGGCAACATGCTTGTTCTTAACCTTAGAGGAAAAATCATTAGTCTTATCACGCATGCAAACAGCTTTAGGACATGTACCAATGGCATAATCTAAGAGCTCATATGATCTGTTGGTGAGATAATACACATCACGGATGCCAATGTCCGCAGGACTCACCATTCTAACCTCTTCAATAGTTTCGCAGAGGATATCTAGGCAATCCTTGAGATACCTAAGGTACTCACTATGAACAAACGCATTATTCCTAAGGGGAAGAGGAATATTAATGGCATCAACATCAGTTCTTTTTGTTTTAGCCGCTTTGGTGAGACTGCAATCACATGCAGTGACTGGCATTTTCCCTTTCACCTGAGTCTTTAGATTCTCATTTTCTTTAAGCAAAGAAGTTATCTTTTCATTGTTTTTATCACGTGTGATCTTCATCGAATCATGTAACTCTTTGTAATGTTGTTTGATTTTAGAGTTTTCAGCTTGAAAACAATCATTTTCGTATTTCAAGTCGTTAATGACATTTTGAAGTTGAAGATATTGAGAATCTAAACACGGAGGTTTCTGGGTATCAATCGCATCACATTTATTATCAATCACATCACATTTATTCGTCTTAAATTGTGCAATTTGAAGCTTCAGTTTCCGAATCGTGTTAGTGTGAGCTTGAATTCTTTCATCCCTTTTGGCTAATTCAAAATATGCATCAAATTCAGGAGCATCCGAAGATGTCTTGGCATTTGAGTTTCTAATTCTTTCTTCTAGATGTTGGTATCTTAATTGCAAGTTAAGATTATCAACCTCTAGTTTTGAAAATTGCTTGACCATGTTATCATGATCATCTTTTTGAATTTTTTCGCGCAGTTTTAAATTCTCCCCCTCAAGCTCAACAACACGATTCTGGAAAACTTTTAATGTAACAGACATTTCATGAAATTGGGAAGCAGTTAAAGAAGAATCAGTAGCAGTATAAAACACATCTTGAGCAATGCACATAGCAATCAAATTATCATTCATGATGAGAGCATTCTTCCTCGCAATTTCACTATGTTGAAGATCTATTACAGTTTGTTTTCCTTCACGTTCCTGGTTTTTAAACACCTCTTTCATTTCATTGATCTCTAGTTTAAGGGACGTTTCCATGTATTCAAAATGGTTTTTGATTTGTTTAAAAAACGGAATGACTTCTGTGAGATAGCATTCTTTTGTAACTTCAAAACCCCTTTCCCCCTCAGTAATTCCCGTTGGAGTAATCCTCTTTTTACATGTTTTGTCAAAATCCGCAAACATTTGATACAGTACATACATGCTAATAAGAGTTTTACATTGAGTGGGAAGTGCTATCTGAACTAGGTTCATGGGTGTATTGGGAGGATACACCGTTGGTTTAGCAAACTTAAGGGGAGTGGTAGCCATAAGAAGTTCAGCTTTCATTTTTTCCACATCTAAGGCCCAAAAAATCTGTTCAGGGGTTAACCTAGTTTGGGGCACAAAGACAGTCAATCGGTTCTGCTCATAGTAGTTATGGGGCTTGATATTAACACGCTTTGCAATGCACATGGGATCCTTCATCTTATCCTCAAGTCATTTCCTATTTTCAGTTTCACTTACATCAATCTCTTCTGTATCACGCACATCAGGGGGATCATGATTGGGTTTAAGCATCACATTGAAGTCATATAAGGCAGGTTGAGAGGCACTAACGCTCCTAAGATAATTAGTTTTAGGCACTCTTGTATCCTTATCACTATGTTTATCACGAAGCCTAATGTGCTTTTGTATCATTTGAGAAGTTTGAATGGTTTGGCCTTGTGTGTACAATTTGTTTTCAAGCTTGTTCTTTAAGGCCTTTAATTGGGAAAAATCGTTTAGAAGTTTAGCTTCCTTACTTTGAAAATATAATTTTAGTGTGTTGACACTATTTTGGATCTCCTGTTTTTGTTTAACAGTTTGATCGATTTGATTTTGCAAAGATTTTATTTCCCCTCTTAACTCTTCTTCCTTTAAATTCCTTTCGGTAATATATGTACACATTTGCCAATTCATTTTCTGTTCACGTTCGGTTAACTCAAATTTTGCACGTTGTTGATACATATTCACCTGATCTTTGAGAATATTAATCCTAGTGGTTAAGGTGTCATCAGGTATAACAGTAGTATATTCATCATATTCATAAGTATCATTATTAACGGAAGAGTCATCACTTGGTAAAGCAGTCTCGACACTTTGTTTCAAGTATTGCTCATATGGGACAACATTGCTATTACCCATATCAGCAGAATTTGAATCAATAGTGTCGGTGTGTTTTACTTCGTTATGAGTCCTTTGATTGTGCATCACATCGTCAACATGTGTATCTTCAGATGCTCTACTAGATTCATCAGACTCTTTATTGTTATCCATATGTTGTTGTTTTGAGAGAACATTAGTGTTTTTCAAACCAACATCATCTGGCGTGACAATACTAGTTTGATGAACCTCATCGAGTATCGTTGGAATGGCACTTGTTTCATATGTGTCATATAATTTGAGTACCTCAGAAATGATGGATGATTTTGATGATCCTGATTGATTTGCCGATGTGACTGCAGATGTAAGCTTGGCCATAAAGATGGTTTGTGCAGTAGGTTCATCATCAACATCAGAATCAAATGCATCACAATCTTCAGCCTGGAAGATGTTCGGGTCATTTAGAGCAAGATCCTGGACTGGTTGATCATCCACATCAGCATCAAAGGAGTTTCCTTCATCACCAGCAAGAAAGAGCAGCTGTTCCTCATCCAATTTAACTCCATTCTCTTGTGCTTGCATCAACAGCATCTTATCTTTGAAGTAGTCGGAGTTCTGAGGACGTTTTGGTTCAGTGCAGTTTCTTGCAATATGACCTAGCCCACCACAATTGTAGCACTTGATTTGCCTTCCTTGTCCTTGATTGCCATTTCCCATTCTGTTCTGAGCATTTCCTCGGACATTTTGTCTTCCTTGAACCACAACACGCCCATCTTCCACAACAGCAAGATTACGTGGATTAGATGAGGTTCTGAGTTGGTTGTTGGTTTGAGGAAGAGTGCTTCTGATGTGTTGAACCAGCAGTGAGACTTGGTTGGAGAGATTATCAATTCTCTTGTCCATATAAGCATTCCCAGATTCTTGTGGATTAGTCTTGACACTTGCTGATTGCATGGGAGTTTGACCAAGAGAGGACTGATTCTGTGTTGCTTGAGCCGAGGTTGGGTGATTGACTAAGTCAGCTGTGAATTGTTGAAGTCCATGAGCACTGGAAATTAGAGCAAGAGGGTCATTTGAGGGGTGAAACTTCTCTCTTAGCTAACGATCATACATAGCATGTTTCTCATGCTGTTGGAGATAAGCATAGAGCTGTTCATAATTGGTGTTTCTGAGTCCTTTGTTAAGCTTCACAGCTGTGACAAACCGATCCCATTCTGGAGACATGTTGTTGACAAACTTTGAGTTGAGTTGGATGTTGGGCATTGTCATTTTGACCATTCTCATGTCATTCACAAGCTTGTGGAATCTGACATAGTAGTCATTGATGCTTTCACCAGGGTTCATCTTAAAGTGCTCGAATTCATCATACAATTGAGACTCACGATCTTCCTTTGTTAGTTCTGAACCAGCAAGCAACATTTTGACATTGTCCCAAACAGCTTTGGCCTCAGTGTTGAAGTTAATCAGTTTGTAGATGTCCTTCGGTAGCCCTTGTACCACAATGTTTGAAGCACGAATGTCAGTATCATATCGTTTCTTTTCCGCTTCATTCAGATCATTGTACGTACGAGGTCTGTCAATTCCTAAGGTGAATGTCCCATCATCACCAGTGGAGATAACATCTCTGTCACAATTCTCAATTTCAGGTCCTTTCCCCAAGTCTCAACAACTCATTATTCACAGATTTCAATTCATCATTTCACGTAAACTAGGTTTACAGATATTCATTTGACGAAACCGGGCAGGTTAAGCCACATTATCATTCAATATACATTTCATAGACTAGGGTTAGTCTACAATTCATCACGACATCATTTGCATTCTATCCCACTCGTAGAATATATACAATTTCAAGTTACATATATTTATTTATCTTCAAATAAATATTAACATATGATTATAGTTTTTAATCAATACACCAAACAATTTCCACTATGGCACTAATATTTTTATATATTAGTATTATTCCCACTAAAATTGTAAAAGTTAATTATTTTATATTTTAAGGTTTTATATTTTTAAACCTTCAATTATATTAACTTATAACAATATTTGTACCAACCAAGCACTACTTATCAAAACACCCAATATTTGCAAAATTATATTTTTATAATTTTTACAAAGTTCATTTTGACACAATGATTACATTAAAAATTATTTTTAATTAACCCGGTACCCGAAAACGCTAAACCGCTCAAAACTATACACTAAACGGTACCCCGTAATCAATAAATTAACAAAATTACATACAAAATCACCAACCACACTACGTGGCTGACATTTATATATATAAAAAAAAAAAAAAAAAAAAAAATACTTCCTCCTTTCTCTCTTGAAACCCACGACCAAGAACAAGAAACAAGAAGAAAACATCAAGTTTTTCAAGATCAAGTGTTATTTATTTCATTTAGTAATCTATTTTAAGGTTTTGAAATAAAAACCTATAGATTTAATTAGGTTTTATTTATTTATTTCATTTAGTAATCTATTTTAAGGTTTTGAAATAAAAACCTATAGATTTAATTAGGTTTTATCACTAAAAGTCATCTAATCATTCAAGTAAGTATCTCAAACTATTTTTCATAATATTACAATGATTTCATGATGTTCATATCATTTTATTATCACATGCAAGCAAATATGTAATTTATACCACTCCATTTATACTTTTATATCATTTTTAGCCTTAAAAATATATAACATGTAAACCCTTGGAGATTTTCTTGGTTGATGATGTTAGGGAACCCATGACACCCTAGGAAGGTGTATGGTAGATTAAGGGATTGTTGATGTTGTTAGTGATGGACTTGGACAAGTATAAACTAGTAAAAACCATTTTTAAGACAATATATTTCACTACTGTCCCTATTTGCAAAACTGAGTAAACTCAGTAAGTTTTGGTTAATTTTTGACCCAAGAACTAGAAAATACACTTTTAGATGAATTCATGGTCGAAAGAACGGATAAAAACGGACTTATAACGAAGGAGATATGCCAAAAACAAAATATACTAACTATAAATACTTTTCCGGAAAAATGTTGCTGATGTACGAATTTGTTTGACCAAAAACGAGCCTTAGACCTTGTCAAAACTTACCAAACTATTGAAAATATGTTAGTATACCTTTTTACCTTTTCGGGGATATAAAGAACTTGAGTAACGGCCTTATAACGAATAAGTTACGATTTTTCAAAGAATATAAGTTCACTAAAATTCTACCAGCACTTTTACTCATGTTGGGAGCCATTTTCCCGTCAAATGACTCATTTCTGGAGTTGGGACTCCAAGGAACAAAAGTTAGAGCACCTGGCCTAGTTTTCAAATCAAAAAGCCGTTTGTCATTTGGTCTTAAAATGAGTAATCTACAGCTATCCAAACATTCACAAAAACTGCCCAGAAATGGCAGTTTTGGCCTAAACACCATACTTTTCGACCATTTATCTTAAAATATGGGTACATTGAGCAAAACTTCACTACTGAACATATTTAGGCTTGGTGTTAAGCTTTCCAGAAATACAAATTTTATTTCCTAACTCTCAATATTCACTGATTTACAACTAGTTTTCCGAGGCCATTTTTAGCCGTATTTCAGAAATTACTAAGTTATATTTACGACGAAAACTTGTATTTTCACAATTTATCACCAAATAACTATCGTACAACATTATTATACTATATGAACATGTAATATTCATTATGACTTAATACGATAGTATAAATTATATTTTCGACGATTATTCATATTTTGAAATAATACGAGTGGTATAGATTATAAGTGCAAGTGCATACACGAACTCATTTCATAATCTAAATTAGATTACATGCATTCATTTTAGGTTGCGGCTAGGAGTTGCACCTCATCACTTCAGTTCATACATTACAGATTGTACCATCACTTGAGGTGAGTTTTCATAGCCCCGTTTACATTTCATTATTTATTTCAAATCCCATGGGGGAGAATACATTGCACCATTTATTTTTGTACGGACCTAAGTATACAAATTCAAGTACAATGCTTAAGTTACCGCATTTGCCATGTTAAAGTCCCCTATTTAGTACATCATGAACCGTTAATTGTGAGCAAGCGAAGGTGAGTGGATAGATCTATTGAGGGTGACGCCTCCATCCGCGTTGGGGTTACCAACAGTCAAACGGATGCATTTCATTTCATACATTCAGGGTGTTTGGCAAAGCACTCCATTTGGGGCATTTCATTAGTACAGTCTAGCTTCGGGGTCATGAGCTTAAGGTCTATTGTACTATTTTTTCATTGACTGTTGTCATACACATTATACTTGAGGTTGCCGTATAACATTCATTTTCATAAACCTATGATTTCTCACCAACATTATTGTTGACCGTTTTAGCAACGTATTTTCAGGTTACTAAGATAACAACATGTGACTTACATATGGAACATCATGGAGTCGAGGAGTCGACGCATCTCATCTTTCATTTTATGCACTTATGTAACGTTTGATCAAGTTGAACTAGTTTTCATGAACTTGTAACACCATTATGGGACCTATTTTGTAAACTCTGAATGTTTTAATGATCAAACGATGTATTTTCAAAACGACACTTTAGGTCGTTCAATATAACCTTGTATGAGATGCCATGATCGTTACACCCAGGTATTCAATTCCGCTGCCATATAACAGGTAAATTTTGGGGTGTGACAATCTCTGGTAGTACCCATTTGGAACGGCCCTTCATCAATTGATCTCAGAATGTTCTCCCCATTTTCTTTGCCTTGACAATACAAGCGAATTCTTTGTGACCATGACTCATAGTCAGTTCTTTCTAGCATTGGAGGTCGAGTGTCAGACCCAGCAGCTTGGATATCATCAATAGATGTTACAGTAGTCATGATGACAAGATCTTAGACGGGATTTTACAACACACGTGACTTAAACCGAGAAATCGATTCTTTCCCAGGATTTTACTAAAGTCAACCAGGAAAACCGCTAAGATAAGTAAACCGCTGGTACAATAACCGCTGACAGGTAACCGCTGAAAGAAAACCGCTGATGTAATAACCGCTGAAACTTAACCGCTGGAATAGTAACCGCTGATTATTAAGCCACTGACAATAGTAACCGCTCGGCAGAGTAACTAGTAAAGTAACCACTGAAGAGTAAACCACTGGTAACTTAACCGCTGAAGAGTAAACCGCTGGAAGTTAACCGCTGAAACAGTACACAGTACAGCGTAATGTTCGCTGCACTACTTGTCCTAACCGCTGTTGCTAACCGCTAAAGTCCCAACTTAACCGCTGCGAAGAACACCTTATCGTAGAGCAAACCGCTGCCAAGAAAACGTTCCAAAACAACTCGTACACTTCACAAACGTTAGATGTAGTCCAACCAACTGATAAACTAGATGAATCTAACCCCTCTAATCCTAGAAGTACAAGAAAGAACACAAGAATCACCACAACCAAGCTCTAAAATGAGTAGAAACCACCCTAAACTAGTAGAAACCAAAACAAACCATACACCAAATGTCCTACAATCCCTAGGATGTAACCATGGCTCTGATACCAATTGTAGAACACTAGATAACATCACAAACACGCTCATACATGTGGTTATGGTTTGTTAATCATAAGAAAGAAAAGAAAGAAATGTAGAGAGAGAAAGTTAGAAAGAGAAAGAGATCAAGCCTTACAGAGAAAACCAAAAAAAAGAAAATGAGATTATGAGAAGGCTTACCCTCTCCAAGGATGGAGAGGGTATTTATATGTACATGGGTTTTGCCACTTGGGTGTGCCACTTGGGCTGCGGATCAGGTATACAGTGGGTAAAGACCCGTCCTTCTTCCGCGAACTAATCTACTTCTAAACTACGTTTAACTAACTATTGTAAATACTACGAGCTAAACAATGCTTAATCATATTTGGGGTGACCGAATCTTTCTTATACAAAAAGCGTATTCCTAACAGTTCCTAGGTTATATCGTGACTTCCGAAGGAATAAGGGCCAATCCAAAGAAGACAACAGCCATAGCGGAAATGAAGTCTCCATCTACTCTTAAAGAAATGCAAAGCCTGAGCGGAAAGCTGGCAGCCCTTAACCGTTTCTTAGCCAAATCAGCGGAAAAATCACTCCCCTTCTTTGAAACATTGAAAAATATCACCAAGGAAAACAAGGATGAGTACCGATGGACAGAAGCCGCGGAAGAGGCTTTCCAGTCACTAAAGCAATTGATCCTAAGCCTCACATCCTTGGCTACGCCGAGAGCAAAAGAAACTCTGTATATCTATCTTTCGGCGGCATGCCATGCGATAAGTGCGGTATTGTTAACCGAAAGGAGTGGGAAGCAGCTCCCTATCCATTATGTAAGTCGAACGTTGCAAGAAGCTGAAAGAAATTACTCTCCGATCGAAAAGCTCGCCCTATCTCTTCTGCATGCATCCCGAAGGCTAAGGAGATACTTTGAAGCACACCCCATCAAAGTTATAATAAACAGATATTGAACAGAGCTGAGGCTTCCGGCAGGCTGGTAAAATACGCCGTTGAATTGGGTTCATACGTGATGAGACGAAAAGTGTTACGCTTTTAGGGGGTCATTTAAGCCCTAATTCATATAAATGTGATCAAATATTGCCCTAAATTGTTCCTTTTGTCATTTTAGGTACTTTTGAGAAGAATTCTGGAAAACATGCATATTCTGACGTTTTTGGAGCATAAAAGTGAAGAAAACGACAAAGTCTCAAAAGATGAAGATTTACAACCTGACGGCGTCAGAAGTCACAAGGTGACGCCGTCAGAAAGTCTTGACAAAAGAGTGGAATCCAATTATCAAATGACGGGCTAGAGAAAATTTGGGATTTAACACCTGAGGCCGTCAGGTGTTAGGAAATATAGGCCGTCAGGAGTAAAGTTAAAGAGTGACGGCCCAGAAGGTTTTATAAGGTGACGGCGTCAGAAGTGGATCTAGGCCATCCGAGAAACCTAATGGCGGCGAGCTGACGGCGTCAGCCCTTATAACCTGACGCCGTCAGAGTGTAAAATCTATATATAGTTTTCTAATTTTCATTCATTAGTGTGGAACTTTGTGGAGAACTTTTAGGGAAAACCCTAAAGACGAATTTTCTGTACTTTTTAGGGGTTCCAACCCTTGGAACCCTCATGCTTAATTAAAGATAAGTCTTCACTTTAATTCAATCAATATGTCTATGTGTTGGTTGATTCTCTCTTTTGCTTGTCTTTTAATTAACATGTGTAGCTAAATTCTCTAGTGTTTGCTTAGATCTAATGAAACCTAACTATTAATTATTGGTTGATTGGTGTGTGTTGTTGTTTGTTGGGATGATTGTTCCATCAATGTTAGGCTCAAGAAAACTGGCCAACCTCCTTTATGGTAACGTGCTTGAACGTCTTGGGAAACATGTAGCCATGGCATACTAGGCTATTAAGGTAGTATTTAACGCATGAGCCACTGTTTACAACCCCTATGGTTGTGCCGTGCATGGCATAGGGCGAGATAAGAGCTCATAGAATTGGAAAGATATGTATGCCACTCCATGAGTTATTAGGAATACACCCTTCATCCACACAACACACATATCAATTAACCGGTAAAAGATAGTTAGGGAGTAATGAAATATAAGTAAACACAATTTTCTCCATATTGTTTTCACAACCACAATAGCTTAGATATTTATTTTATTTTAATTTGCATAAGTAGTAAACTTGGGTTAGTTGACTAGCAACTAATTCCGCCCTTCTTCCAAAAACCGATATTTTAATTGCTTTCATAAAAATATAAAAATACAAAAAGAATCTTCCTTCCACCTTTAGACCTATTAGAGTAGTTTTTCTATCCTAACGAACACTATTCCCTGTGAGAAAACGATCAGTCCCCCGTACTTACCACTATCCTATACTACATCGGTCAGGTACACTGCCTGGTGGGGTTGTAAGCCTCTTGAGATCCCTCGAGAGGTAAAACCTGTTGTAAGGTCACAAAACCACGCATCAAGTTTTTGGCGCCGCTGCCGGGGAATAGTTATTGTTTAGGTAGAATTTTTATTTCTTTAGGTCTACTCACTAGATTCCTTTCTAGTGAGATTTTTATTTTCTTTTTCTAGGATTTTCTTTAGTCTATCTTTTTCTTCGTGTTTTTGTTCGTAATCTTTACCATCCGCCATCATGGAAGGTGGTAACATCCTTGATCCCAACAACCTAATTCAACCAAACCACCCACCACAACCAAACCAACCTCCTAGACCCCGCACCTTAGGAGAGTATTCCCGACCTAGCCACCTTGGCTATCGAAACACCATTGAGCTCACTCAAGGAGCCAATGTCACTCCCTTGCGATCCGACACCATCCGGTTGGTGCAAAGCGGATGCGCATTCCATGGACTTCGTTCCGAAGATCCAAACCAACATCTCAAGGATTTCCTCAAAATCGTAGATTCCATAGACCTTGATGTTGCAACTCGAGAGACGACCCGATTGCGTCTCTTCCAATTCTCTCTACGGGACCAAGCTAGTCAATGGCTTGAGCGACTTCCCGCAGGATCCATCACCTCTTGGGACGATCTCACAACTCGTTTCCTTGCTCAATTTTTCCCACCGGGGAGAACTACCAAGCTAAGGAATGATATCTTGGCGTTCCAACAACGCCAAGGCGAAACCCTCTACGAGGCATGGACTCGATTCAAGGACTTACTCCAAAAAGTCCCTCATCATGGCATAGACCTTTGGCTCCAAGTCCAAATCTTCTATGACCACATCAATCTCCACACGAGGCAAACCATTGACCAAGCGGCCGGTGGCAAGCTACGTGATCTAAGTGCGGAACAATCATGGGATCTCCTAGAAGATCTTGCTCTATATGACAACGAAAGTTGGAATGATCCCCGTGATTTGAATAAAACGGTCAAGGCAATATCTTTGCCTTCGAATAATTCAAGCACTTCCGACCGTAGGATCATAGAACTTGAAGACCAAGTCAAGTTTCTCATGAAATCCTACGAAGCTCCTAAACCTTCAAGCCAAGTGAACAAAATCACTTCTTCGTGCGAATTATGTAGTGGTCCCCACGACACTCGTGATTGCATGGAACTCCCCGAACAAGCTTTTGCGGACTACGCATCCACGCGTACCGACGGAGCGGGAGATAAGTGGTACACTTTCAAACCCGAGCCAAACCCTTATGGAGATTCATACAACCCCTCATGGAAAAATCACCCCAACCTTAGGTGGAAGTCAAACCAAAACGCACCCCAAAACAATTCTTCCAACCCACCTAACCGGTTTCAACCCAACGGTAATTCCTCAAACCGTACCTTCAACAACAATCCTTCCAACAACTATGGTAGTACCAACAACTTTGAAGGATTGATGTCCAATTTTATGGCATCTCAAGAAGCTCGCATAGCTAAATTCACATCCGAATTCAATCAACAACAAGTAGAGATGACCAATAAAATTGACAACTTGTTGAAAGCCCTCAACAACCAAGTGCTATCACCCCCACAAAAGGACGCTAGAAACACCAATAGCGAACCACAAATCAAGGACCCCTCTTCATCCAAACATGTCCACTTCGTAAACGTTGTGACCATTAGACCAATTGATAGGAGTGAGAATGATAGTGAATCAAAGGATGAGAGTAAGGAATTAGAGGATGATAGGAAGGCTAAGGTTAGCGAAATAGAAGAAGTAGAGGAGGAGGATTACTTCAATAGGTTACCCACTAAGGAAGAGCGAGCATATCATAAGAATCTATTCGATGACTCCGAGACCCCATACATCCTAGGTAACCCAATTTTCAAGGTGGGCGATCCATCTAATCTCAACATACCATGCAACATCGGGCATTTGCATATTTGGAAAGCGTACATTGACCCTAGATCACCCATTAACATCATGACTAGAGCTCAATACAATTTGATAATGAAAAGTCAACTAGGGTATAGAGTGTTTCCCGATAAGGGATGGATTAGTAACTTCACGGGAAGAGTTAAAGGATTACCGGTTTATGTAGGAAACTTTACCTATGTCACCGACTTTGTGATTGTAGAAGATATCCGCCCAATAATCGATGCAAGTGTGACCCAAGTAGTCTTAGGCAAACCATTTATCGAGGTCTCTAGAATGACTCATGAACCTTCCTTAGGGATAGTCACATTTAAGGATGAGACCGATGAGGTGAACTACCAAATGCCGTATAAGATAGAGCAATACCAACACTTGTCAAACGTTGAGAAGGAGCTCAAACAAGCGGTTTACTATAGGAATGATGAGGATAGACGTAGGGGAGTAGACTATGTCATGAAAAGGATTTTCGGTTTCTATAAGGATTGTTTGAACTTAGGGCCCGAATACAAAACCGGAAAAGAGGATGACTTAGGAACCGAGACCAACGACGAAGTCACGTAACGTACGGTGACTTTGAGTCTAGCTACAAGACTCGTTAATAAAGAAAAGCGCTTCTTGGGAGGCAACCCATGTTTTGTGTGTTTTTGTGTGTTTATTTGATTTTATTTGTTTCCGTATGTAAGTTATATTTCTTGTTATTGATTCATGCTTCAAACTAAATTGTGAAAATGCTTTATTTTGTTTTTAACTTCGTCTTAACTACATATAAAGGTATTTTGCAAAAGCTAAGTGTAAGGGAAATCTAAATCGGTTTATATAGAACGAATGAACATGAATCATAACAATGAAATTAACCTACATATTAGTACTTGTTTGAGTCAAATGCTTGTATCGAGTCATAATGAATTTTTGCAGGAATTCCAGGAAGTAAGATTTAGATTTTCCAGAATTTTTCCCGGAAGCTTAACATGAGAATTCTGTCAGAACTTTCTGACAGCGTCAGGGTTAACACCTGACGGCGTCAGGTTATAATTTTCTGCAATTTTAGAAAGTTTTGTATTTTTCCGGAAACCTAAAAAGTTTTGTCAATTATTTAACTTATAATCTCCAGGAATTCTGCAAAATATTCATTCCACAAGCATTATATCTTATTATGTAGATTTTACCGCCGATTTTACGCGAGGTTGGCCTTTATTTTTTTCAGGTAAATAGGTTATTTTGGACAAAAAGACGTTTATTATTTTGGAAGGGAAGCTTTGAATGTTCGTTTATCTTGGAATAAGATCTAACCATGTTACATCACTATCCACAACAAACGATTCAGGGGAGTATTTGATTTCATTCTTTCATCTTATTTACTTTTACGTCTTTTATTTGAACATTGGGGACAATGTTCGGTTTAAGTGTAAGGGGGGGTAAATGAAGGCACCGTTAAGAATATACCTATGCTTGATGTTTTGCTTTGTTTGATAGTAAATTTGTAATAAAACCAAGAAAAATATTTGTTAGGGCAATTTTAGCGCCAATTTAAAATTTTTTACAACATTTAGAAGTGAAACCTTGATCTTAATGAGCGTCTCATGGATAGGAAATTGTATGACTAGCACAAAAACCGTACCACAAAAAAATTTTCCACCCCAAATATGTGAGGTTCGCCCCTAGAATTGGTAGGAAAAGCATCCATCTTTGGTGCTATGATGTGAGTACCGGTAGCATTTAGATTCTAGAACTTGCTTTAGGACCATCTCAAATCCACAAGTGAGACTACATTCTTGTAGTTAAGATTTACTACATGATAAGAGGCATTAGGATTAACCCATTGTTTTACACCCGTATATTTGTTATAATTACATTGACTTCATTGGTCAAGTAATTCTCCTACACCCTTTGCGTTGTACCCATTTTTGGTACACGATACCCCTAGTACACCCTTCCGAGCCTATCCTTTCGTTTCGACCTTTGAGCATCTTACTCAAAGTGAGAATTTGTTACACCCCACTAAATGTACACCCAAATCGCCTTAGCCTACCTTGTATGCACCCACCTTTGGTGCATTATTGTGAAAACATTTGTTAAACCCTTAGTTAATTATCTGATCAATTACATGGTTGCTAAGTTAAGTCATATCCTTGTACATATTGTTTTGGAACGATTGGGACTCATGGGTAAAGTACTAGTGTAATGAAGTAATGGGGAAGAACAACATCATTACCCCCATACATGCTAAATATTTTAAAAGTACTCCAAGTTTTTCGATTATCTTAATTCGAGTCATTAGAATAGTGATTGTAAAGTTATGTAAAGATTCAAGTGTAAGGGGAATGCAAATCCCCTATGATGTATTATTTTGGATGGTAGGGCAAGAGTGTATGAAAAAAAAATCGAAAAATCAAGAAAAATAAAAAAAAATATGAAAAAGAAAGAAGAAAAACATACGGACTACCATCCCGTTTCCTTTTATGTTCCTTTTTAGTTTTTGTTATTTCATTTTTAGACTAAGATTGAGTCGAGTCTTGACTTAAGCAACGATGTAGAGTGCATGTATTTGATCATGATAATTAACTCGCCACCACTAAAATACCCCTTATTCCAACCAAACCGTGTTATCATATCCCTACACCTTACGTTACAACCCTTTATAAAGCCCTCTTTGATAGTTTATCTTAGGTGCTTACGCCTAGTGGAGGAGTAATTGATCCTTTCCCAAGCCTATGGTAATCTATTTGCTATGACAGGTAGTGAGTGTTATTTTCCGTTTCCATTTATGAGATATAAACTTTATGACATTTGAGAGATGTGAGAATCCAAACACTATTTGTGAGGTGCTAGTGTATGATTTCCGTGCTTGTTATGATTAGGGTCTAATAACTATTTGTTGTAATTACTTTTATATTCGTGTTAAATGACCCCTAACTCATATTTTGATTGGAATAAAAGCTCATTTGCTTGAGGACAAGCAAATCCCAAGTGTAAGGGTATTTGATGAGACGAAAAGTGTTACGCTTTTAGGGGGTCATTTAAGCCCTAATTCGTATAAATGTGATCAAATATTGCCCTAAATCGTTCCTTTTGTCATTTTAGGTACTTTTGAGAGGAATTCTGGAAAACATGCATATTCGGACGTTTTTGGAGCATAAAAGTGAAGAAAACGACAAAGTCTCAAAAGATGAAGATTTACAACCTGACGGCGTCAGAAGTCACAAGGTGACGCCGTCAGAAAGCCTTGACAAAAGAGTGGAAACCAATTATCAAATGACGGGCCAGAGGAAATTTAGGATTTAACACCTGACGCCGTCAGGTGTTAGGAAAAGTAGGCCGTCAGGAGTAAAGTTAAAGAGTGACGGCCCAGAAGGTTTTATAAGGTGACGGCGTCAGAAGTGGATCTAGGCCATCCGAGAAACCTAATGGCGGCGAGCTGACGGCGTCAGCCCTTATAACCTGACGCCGTCAGAGTGTAAAATCTATATATAGTTTTCTAATTTTCATTCATTAGTGTGGAACTTTGTGGAGAACTTTTAGGGCAAACCCTAAAGACGAATTTTCTGTACTTTTTAGGGTTTCCAACCCTTGGAACCCTCATGCTTAATTAAAGATAAGTCTTCACTTTAATTCAATCAATATGTCTATGTGTTGGTTGATTATCTCTTTTGCTTGTCTTTTAATTAACATGTGTAGCTAAATTCTCTAGTGTTTGCTTAGATCTAATGAAACCTAACTATTAATTATTGGTTGATTGGTGTGTGTTGTTGTTTGTTGGGATGATTGTTCCATCAATGTTAGGCTCAAGAAAACTGGCCAACCTCCTTTATGGTAACGTGCTTGAACGTCTTGGGAAACATGTAGCCAAGGCATACTAGGCTATTAAGGTAGTACTTAACGGATGAGCCACTGTTTACAACCCCTATGGTTGTGCCGTGCATGGCATAGGGCGAGATAAGAGCTCATAGAATTGGAGAGATATGTATGCCACTCCATGAGTTATTAGGAATACACCCTTCATTCACACAAGTAACACACATATCAATTAACCGGTAAAAGATAGTTAAGGAGTAATGAAATCTAAGTAAACACAATTTTCTCCATATTGTTTTCACAACCACAATAGCTTAGATATTTATTTTATTTTAATTTGCATAAGTAGTAAACTTGGGTTAGTTGACTAGCAACTAATTCCGCCCTTCTTCCAAAAACCGATATTTTAATTGCTTTCATAAAAATATAAAAATACAAAAAGAATCTTCCTTCCACCTTTAGACCTATTAGAGTAGTTTTTCTATCCTAACGAACACTATTCCCTGTGAGAGAACGATCAATCTCCCGTACTTACCACTATCCTATACTACATCGGTCAGGTACACTGCCTGGTGGGGTTGTAAGCCTCTTGAGATCCCTCGAGAGGTAAAACCTGTTGTAAGGTTACAAAACCACGCATCAATACGACATAACATACATACCCAGAAACGCGGTGAAAGGTCAAGTGCTCGCCGATTTCATCTCGGAAGTATCCCTAGG
>LBNU01038753.1:4692-36509 GCA_014162995.1 Artemisia annua
TCATCTAGTGTCGCTTATGCTCACATACCCAAGCGTGAGCCATCTAATGGTCGCCTCATCCTTCTTATAATCATCATTAAGCTCTAAGCATCCGCGGAAGTACCTATTATTCTTTTCATGGGGGTACTTAAGTCCTTTTCTAATATCGTTTTCACTCAATATATCACAGGGGGGAAACCTATTACACTTCTCAATAGAAAACATTTTATACCTAGGATGTGCGCGGGGCATTTAATAAACAAAATCCTCATCCCCATCTGAGAAGGTAATTAACCCTTCCACTAGTTTCTCATCTAAGTTGGTTAATCTTTTGAATGGCTTCCCAAACACAACTTGGGTAAGGTTACTATCAATAAACTCTCTTAGATCTTCCACAACCATAAAGTCCGTTTGATAGGTAAAGCTCCCCACAAACACATGCAAAGTCTTAGCCCTAGCAATAATATTATCCCCTTGATACTCTAACTCATTTGCCATGATTTTATTGTATTCAGCACGCGAAATGATGTTCATTGGCAAAGATGAATTAAGGTAAGCGTCAAAGCTTCTAAATCCAATTTTGCAAGGGAATTGCATGTTAAACAAACTATCTTTCTCAATCTTTGTCCTAGGGTCAATATAGTTTAGAGGGTTAGCTCTTTCATTCCCTTCAGGGTCATCAACTACTTCCCCATTCCCTAGGTCTTCATCGGAATCCGACGAATAGTAAAAAGGGCCATTTTCATGGTCGGTGTCATGGTCAGATTCGTCCATATCAGAATGGTTGTTAAAGTGGTGGTTGGGTGATAGGTTTGGTGGGTTTTCGTTTTCACCAATAGGAGGTAGGTAGGGTAACTGGAAATTCCTACGGCGGAAGACACGAATAACAGGGATCAAACGATCAATATTACTCATGAAGAGGTGTTACGAACAAAGGCACAAAGAAGAAGATAGACTAAAGGGGATCCTAGAAAAATAAAACAAAATCTCACTAGAAAGGAGTCTAGTGAGTAGACCTATCTAAGAATAAAAATTAACCTAAACAATAACTATTCCCCGGCAGCGGCGCCAAAAACTTGATGCGCGTGGATTGCAACACGCACTACGTTTTACCTCTTGAGGGATCTCGAGAAGCTTGCAATCACCACCAGGCAGTGTACCTGACCGATGTAGTATAGTGTAGTGGCAAGTACCGGGGGATTGATCGTTCTCTCGCAGGGAATAGTGTTCGTTAGGCTAAAGGCTACTCTAATCTAGGTCTAAGGGTGGAGGAAGATTCTTTTTGTATTTTTATTTTTTATGAAAGCAGTAAATCAAGGTCTTTTGAGTTTTTGTTGTTTTCCGCACTTTTTCACTCCAAAAACGCCCGAAAATGCTTCTTTTGTGATTTTCCCTTCAAAAGTACCTAAAATGAGAAAAGAAACGACTTTGGGTGAAATCCAAACTAAAAACATACGAATTAGGACTCAAACCGACCCCTAAAAACATAACATTTTTCGTCTCATCAGTGATCTAATTGTCATTCCCAGAGATCTGACTCTAAGGGGTTTAATTCGTTCCTTTCTGCTCAAGGCATCCGCCACGACATTTGCCTTTCCAGGATGATAGCGAATTTCACAATCGTAGTCACTAAGTAATTCCAGCCATCGGTGTTGCCTCATGTTCAACTCCTTCTGATCTAATATGTGTTGGAGACTTTTGTGATCTGTAAACACCGTGCACTTGGTGCCATACAGGTAGTGCCTCCACATTTTAAGAGAAAATACTACTGCTCCTAACTCAAGATCATGGGTGGTGTAGTTCTTCTCATGGGTTTTGAGTTGTCAGGAAGCATACGCGATAGCTTTATTCCTTTGCATTAACACCGCGCCTAAACCCTGGTATGATGCATCACAATATACCTTGAAGTCTTCACTTCCTTCGGGTAGTGCTAAGATTGGAGCTTCACAAAGCTTCTGCTTCAAAAGTTGGAACGACGATTCTTGCTCTTCTCCCCAGTCAAGCTTCTTCTTCTTTTGTGTCAATTTCGTCAAAGGTTTGGCGATCTTTGAGAAACATTCGATAAATCGTCGGTAATACCCAGCAAGACCTAAAAATTGGCGTATCTCTGTAGGACTTGTAGGAGATGCCTAATTTTTAACAGCTTCGATCTTGGCAGGATCCACGTGAATACCCTTACTGTCAATCACGTGCCCGAGAAATTGTACTTTCTCAATCCAAAAATCACATTTGGAAAATTTGGCATACAATTCCTCCTTTTTTAGCAGTCCCAGAATAGTCCTCAAGTGTTCTACGTGCTCTTCCTTGCTGCGGGAGTAAATGAGGATATCATCGATAAACACAATTACGAATTTGTCCAGATAAGGCTTGCACACTCGGTTCATCAAGTCCATAAATACCGCTGGTGCGTTAGTTAGGCCGAAAGGCATCACTTGGAATTCGTAGTGGCCGTATAGTGTCCTGAAAGCTGTCTTAGGAATATCTTCTTCCCTGACTCTCAGTTGATGATAACCCGACCTCAGATCAAATTTTGAGTAGACACTCGATCCTTGCAGTTGGTCAAACAGGTCGTCGATCCTAGGTAATGGATATCTATTTTTCACTGTAAGCTTGTTCAACTCACGGTAATCGATATACATCCGGAAAGACCCGTCTTTCTTCTTAGCGAACAATACCGGAGCTCCCCAAGGCGAAGAACTTGGACGAATAAATCCTTTATCTGATAGCTCTTGTAATTGCTCAGATAACTCTTTCATTTCAGATGGCGCCAACCTATACGGTGCTCGCGCCACGGGTGCCACTCCCGGTATTAACTCAATCTGGAATTCGACTTGCCGGGTTGGTGGAAGACCAGGCAACTCTTCGGGAAAAACTTCAGGGAAGTCCTTTACTACCGGCACGTCTTCAAGTTGCTTCTCCTCCGACTTCTTTTCTGTCACTTGTGCCAAAAAGGCGTGACAACCTCTATCGATATACTTAACGGTTTTAACGTACGATATGATGCTGAGCCGAGTCTTACTTAGTTCACCACGAATGATTAGGGTTTCACCTTGAAAAAGGATGTGGATGAGTTTCTCGTCACAGATGATTCTAGCACGGTTTTTGGATAGCCAATCCATGCCGATGACAACGTCGAAGCTACCAAGTTTAATAAGTGTTTTAATTGGTTGTATTTAATTTGGTTGTACAATGTGAATAAATCATTGTACTTTTAAGTAATGGGGTGTTTTAATAATAATATTAATTACATTCATAATTTTCTTTAATAAGATTTCAACATTTCAACAATATTGACTTTTCACTTTTCCACTTTGACTCTTTTTCCTTTATATGTAGTATAGATTAATCAAAAGAATTATACCCAAGTGTTTGCGGAATAAACACTTGGGATTGAAATGACAAGTATGGTGTGTTACTCCTCACTAAACTTAAGTTATGCTTAAGTAGCAACAAAAGACCTACTAAGCTATCTTAGGGATGGTTGCTATTTGGAGAGAGTAAAGGTTTTTAGTTTGTGAATGTCTAAGCATTAAGTGCACAAACTCCGCAACCTTTACTCTCTCTTATGACTCCTATTTATACACAAGTATATTACAACCGTTATGATAAAGACAAAGATTACAGCAGCCTAGTTGAGACAAAATGCTTGCGTATTTTGTCTCTGTTACATAAGTCTATTTTGGGCAAACGACTATAGTGCTTTTTGAGGTTCAGATATGACACCATCCTGAACTCAAGCCATTCAGGGAAAGTTTGACTTTGGGAGGGTACAGACACTCTTTGCAATTTCAAACGTTTCCCGCCTTGTCCCGCCCATTCTTCAGGCTTCATGTCTTTATTCTTCAGTCTTTAGCTTTTGTTGCTTCAGTGAGGAGGAACTTGGGATTCAGTGAGCTATTGTCATCACTCACTGAATCCATACCTTCTTCTTTGGCTTAGGTGCCACTCACTGAGAATCCGCCTCACGGAAAGCTTTTCTTCTTAAGCTTGTCCTAAGCATCCTGAAGATGACTCACTGAGTGACTGTTCACTCAGTGACTTGATTACGTTTAAGGGAATCCAACACTTAGGTTATTTTATGTTCAAATCCTAGTTAGAGGAAGCTTGGGGAAATTCAGTGACCCAACATTCCCCCCTCATAGTTGACCGATGTCGAAGTACCGATCAAAAATAAACCTAATTACCTTATACTAGATAGGGCAAGCGGGTATCGTATCCACGAGGAGTATGTGGTTTTAATTTAAGTTTTGGGGTGATCACTGATCAATAAAGTTCTGATTTTTGAAATCTTAATAACTAAATACTAATTAACTAGAAAGTAAATAAGCTAATAATTAAACTATTAATTAACTTGAATGTAAATAAGCAATAAAAAGTAAATAAGCAAATAAAAGCAAGAGTTGTAAACAATTGAGTGAAAAGCAATCCCTCCCGGCTCCGAATATATTGATATGACTAATTTACGGATTATTAATAATGTTTGCCTTCAAACCACATAGACATAGTTTGTATTAATTGAAAAGGACAATTTTAGGCACAAGTTATGTTCACCACATGAATCGTCTTAATCCAAACTAGTTGGACTCGGCACGACGCATTGACTAGCAATGACATGTCTTATAATAATCCTATCAATTAATTTTATAATTACTCAAATGAACAATTATGGGTACAAATTATGTTGATCATACGACCGTCTTAACCACTATACTAATTAGGCTCGGCACGAACCGTTGACTTACAATAATATGTCTTGCAATAATTCACCAAATAATTATATTAAAAACATTAAACTCAAACAAATGATATGCATTAAAATCATATGAGTTAATATTTGACAAACAAAATAAAATCCGTAAACATGATCAAACCAAATATATCTTTTACCGGGAGAGATTACAAAAAGGTTTAGCCGCGCATCTCGGTAGTAGACATCGTGTCTGTCTCCTTTTGCATGGTTGTTACGTAGTGAATTAAGGCAAAGGAATTAAATCCTTTGTATCTCTGCACGTTCGCCTAGGAAATATAATTCGAATGAAGCAAAAGTTGCGGCTGCTTTTTGCTTCTGTCTCACGAATGAATAATGAAGGCTGTATATTTGCGAATGGGGTTTTCAATCTCAATATATTCTCCTCCTCCGTTTCTTTTCTTCACGCCAAAGATAAGTAAAAAGCCTTGGGCTTTCATTCATTCTTGTTGCTACTTCACGTCACAGCTAAACAAGGACCATGGGCTCTCTCTTTTGCTCGTGTGGACAGTCCATGACCAAAACCAAGGGCCTAATTAATTAACCACTAAGATGGACTAAAAAACCCAATGCCACGAACTGATGTTTCCCAACAGAGATGACCACAAATAAACTTCATAATTTCGTGCCTTAGTTATTTAACCATAAAAATCTTCTTGTCTTTCTTCCTCTTCATTGCCCTTTAGAATCAACGGAAACGAAGTTCGGACGAAAAATCATGACCAAAATAATGCAACGTCCAAATCGCTTATGTCTTCATTTTAGGCTTATAATATTGCAACTTTAGCTCCTTCATGCGCATAGCCTACATAATCACAGAACACCCTCAAAGTACATGTATAACAACGAATAATAATGCAATAATGCGTAATTAACATGCTATGAGGTGTATGTAAAATACACCGATCATTAATTACCAATATGATAGAGATAATATTAGTATAAATGCCCTCGTGCAGGAGGTTGCCGTCCTCCTGTTTAGTTCAAATAAAGTGCATTTGGCTACCTATCCGGCTAGCACAAATGGGGCGTCAACTACCAATAGATCTATTCACTAAATTCGCGTTCACTCGCAAGTGATTAATGGTTCATGATGTGAGGGACTTTTGGCAATAGTGGTAACTTAGGCAATATCATTCAGGATAGCATACAGAAAAATACTTGCGTTCAGATTTGTAGCATGTATCTCCCAACGGGATTTGAAAACATAGTAAAAAGTGGGACTATGAACTCACCTCAGTAGTAGTAGTCTCAAATGCAATAAAGTCAAATAGCAGGTGATAGCTCCGACGCGTGACCTAGATTAGTATGGCATAATTTAGTTCACAATTCTAGTTTAAGACTCGATGAACGTAGATAAGTCTAAAGGTTTTCAAAATGTTTTTGTTATTTTCGTTTGTGTGGCAACATTTAGATTTGAAATTAGTTTGGTAGATATTAGCTCTCGGAAGTGTGATAGTATATGTGTATAAAATATCAAAATGTTAAGACTAATGTGTTCTTGGTTCGACAATGGCCGATAGACGAGGTGTGATGCAATAATCACGTTAGGTGTTTATGACGAAAGGTATTCGTTAGACGAGTATACGAAAGGCAAGTACGGCCACTAGTTATCGAGCGTTGTCGAGAAAATGTGAAAAAGTGTTTATGGTATATATATACATATATAATTTATTGATGAGAAAACATGCATGACTCGTGCATACATGTGTGTGTTCCATGTGAAAGTTATAAGTTACTAAAATGTGGCTTTGGTAGTAGACGTTCATAAGTTTATAAAACATAAGTAGGTTTTTATAAAATACATTTCAAGTGTTTAGAAATTACATAGGTGGTAAAATTAAGCATGTTCAAATAAACGATATAAGTATGTTAAACATTTACAAGTTTAGTTTTTATAAAATGTGCCTAGTTTTGGAAATATGTTTCGAGACCATTAGGTGGTAAGGCATATTTTATAGTTTGATACAAAGCGTGACGTGAAAGAAATTGGTATCGATACATGAATGACGTATTCGAACTTGTGTCGTGGAATAGCTTGAGTCGTTTAAGTCGTGAAGTAATGAGTCGCAAGAAACAAGCAGTGAGGCTCGACACATATAAATATCACAGTCCCGGTTTACATTTATCCCATCTTATCTATTAATTTAAGTCAAATTTTAACAGACTCCTTGTGTGTATACTATAATCAAACGCACCCTTATATTAGTTTTTGGAAGGAAAAGAGTGAGGTGGCCTGTTGGGCTTGGGCCAAGGTAATTTTCATAGGTTGGGAAAAAGAAAAATTTCGCAGACTTATGTTTGGTTTTGGTTTCCTTTNATTTTTGTCCTTCTTAAACACTTAGCTTAACCGTTCCCATTGGTTCCATTTACTTTATGTTTCATATAATTAACCATGTGCCCAACATACTTAGTACACTCCTATAATCAATCTAAACATAGACCCAAAACAAGAGGTGAGAATACCTTATACCTTTTATAATCCGGAGTTTTTATACCATAGGAGCATACTTTTTAAAAGCACATAAGCCATCACACATTAGCTTACATAATTTCACTTTTTGCTCATTTTTTTGCACATGAATTTTACTTCATATTTCAAGCATTTTTGCTCATAACATACATAAGCTCCTTTTTAGCCATCCGGGACCGTTTTTTATACATGTCATCCCGAATGCTTAATACGCTCCTTTTAAGGTTGATATAAAGACCAATCATTCGGATGTATGAATATCTATCCTATAGGTGCATACTAAGACACATCGGCACACGGGAACCGGTTAATTTAGTCCATTTTAATTAAATTGGGAACAGCTATGCTTCGTGCCTATTATATATCATATGATGGAGTTATCTACCACATAGTCTAATTAATCAATGCACTAACTTAAACCAACCTTCCTAATTTCATTAGCAACAATACAAGGGTTGGGTTATTTCACATAAAATTGTCTCAGCTAAAAGTGCAATGCTATCTACCATAAAAATTGGCGTCTCACCCATGCTAACAACTAAAATATCACCTTGCGCGGGTGACGAATCAGATAGGCAAGCCCAGCATATGACTACCACCAATACTTATGATAGTTCTCCAGCTTTTTTCTATGGCCACCTTGCGCGGGTGACAAGCAGGATAAGATCAATTTAAGTGTCCTAACCCAACTATTACATTATTATATTTCATATTAAATTATTTTACTTTCTTCCCGTTCTAAGCAAAAGTAAGTAGGGAAATTCAATCGGGTATGGTTTGATCATCTACTAATTATACATATGCCTAACTACATGCAAACCATCAAACTAAATATTTATTTTTTTAAAAAAAGGTGATTTATTTATTTATTTATTTATTTTTATTTTTTTTTAATTTTGATAAAAAAAAATGAATGGATAGGATTGGTTCATTGGTTTTCTGACAAATATGAATTATATATTGAACTTTTGTCCAGACACTTCTACTTCTAAAGCTAACATAAGATTCACTGGTCTCTTATTCCTAGATGTCATGGTTATATTAGTATGAGTAAATTACACCGTTCGTCCTTGTGATTTACGTTGACCGCAGCCTTTCGTCCTTTGACCAAAAAAAGTGCGTCGTTTGTCCTTAACTGGCAAACGTTATCCATCGTTGGTCCCTCTCTCTAACGACCGTCACTAACACTCGTTAAGTCACCCCACGTGAGGGTATATTTGTCATTTCACACTTCATCCTCTTTCTAGTACATCCTCATCTTCTTTCTTTATAGACGACATCCCTAATTATATCATCTTTACCAAAAATCCATCATAACCGGGAAAAAAAAAATCCAAAAATCAAAAATTCTTAACCAAAACTCATTATGATCATCAAGAACAAAAAAAAAAATCCAAAAATCATACCATTACCAAGCTCATTATCATCATAAAAAAGAAATCTAATACGAATCCATTTCATCATCAAAAATATCTATTACAAACTTATTTCATCATGAAGAACAAAACATCAAATCCAAAAACAATTCTTTAAAGAGAAATATGAAACTAATACAACCTTGAATCTGATATAACCTCCAACAAAACCATTTCATTTAAAATTGATAACTATAAATCTAATACACAAATCCATTTCATTTAAAATTGCATTCTAACACAAACACAATTTAAATACATAGTAACAAAATTCACCTTTTACAAAAGTGCTAAAAAAATCATCTCACTCCACCATCATGTTAACAGCTTAATTTCTAACCAGTCATCCCTCTCATACACTTCCACCTCACTTCCCTATCCTTGCCATGTAAGACATAAATCCATTAAATCGAAATTGTGCTTTTCACCCAATTTTCTACTTAACAATTTAAAAATATATATAAAAATAAATAAAAAAGTCATAAACGAAAAATCAAAACCCCCTTGTTCGATTAGCTGTGAAAGAAACCGGTGGTAGTATGAGCATATTTCGAAGACACCCGCGGTGGTAGACCAGATCTGTGACGGTGGATTGGCTGTTCAGGTTGTTGCCCGGAATGGATGTGGAGGCTTGGTTGTAGAGAGAACAATAATGAACCAAACTGAAGCTCAAATCTATGGTGATTTGTATCTAGGTTTGTTAGTGGCAGACCAGATCTTGCGTATATGTTGGTGTGGTATTTGTTGAGGATGATGATGTTCTTTGTGTGTATGTGGTGTGTTTTTTATTTTTCTTTTTTAAGAGGATAATGAATCTGGTAAAATGTGAGGTGTTTTATGTTTTTTTTATTTGTTAGTGATTAAAGAAAAAGTAGGTGGAGTTAAAAGTCAAATTGACTAATTTACGTTTGTTTTTGGACATGAAATGACATAAATATCCTCATGGGACTTCAGGTTAACAAGACTTAACAAGCTTTAGTGGGGCCCATTAGAAGGAGGGACAAATGACGCATAACGTTTGCCACTTAAGGCTGGACGATGCAATTTTTTTGGTCAAAGGACTAACGGCGCCAGTCAATGCAAACCACAAGGACGAACGGTGTAATTTACTCTATTAGTATTAGTGTTTTTGAAGTCAATTCCCCATTAGCTCTAGAGTCAGCTTTAACCTCTTTAAACGACTTAACACCATTGTTACACCTAGAAACTAGTCTATATTCAAACCGAGATTTAGTTCTCCCTAACACTCTATTATTAATTACCCACTTTCTTAGCTACATGAAACCCCTCATTTTCCACATTAAGATCGACCCAGGGACCTCCTTTGTAGCCTTTGGACAAGTATCTAACGAATGACCAAATATAGCAGAAGTACCATACCTGTGAGGCTTCCATTCATACTCAACATGGATAGTTTTCCGCGTATAACCATTATCCTCTAACTTTGGTACAGCCACATATGAACTTAAATATATCCTCTAGTTATTATTAAAAATAAATAAATAAAATAAAATAAAATAAAATAAAAAACTTTTACTCAAAAATAAGCTTAGATAAGCCCATAAGTTTTAAAATAAGCCAAAAATTTAGAAATTATGAAATATAAGCCGAAATCAAATAAGTTCATGAGCCCACATTTAAACTTAAACAAACACACCCTAAATACATAAATTTGGCTAATATAATACAACATTACTTCGCTGGTTCTAGAGCGCATGTAGTGATGTACACCATTTATTTACATTCTAGTTGTGTTAGCTTTTTTCTTACAATATGTTGACAATTTGACATAATGGCATGCACACTTTATTCGCACAAGCCGCTATAAAGAAGAAGAGAAACATATGGCGAATCGGACAAACTATTAGATTGAAAATCACGTTCCATTCAACAGCATAAATGGCCACTTGGTGAGTAAAAAATGGACCTTAAGAGCTTAAAAATGGAAATTAAGAATATTTAGGCATTTAGCCTAATTTGCCTAAAAGAGTATACAATTACATCATGGCTAGTACTCCGTAACATTTTGGCCCATATAAGAAAATCCAATAAGAATTACTTGTTCCTTCCTAACCAAGTTGACTTGTTAAGTCAAAAGTCGGATATATGGCCAAAAGATTTCCACAATGCCATCTCAATGTGGCCTTTAGGCCCATACCAAAGCGAAAAGGAAGAGAGGAAATAAAAGCTACTCCAATGCGTTTACTGTTCAGGCGGAATTTATTTTCTTCTTAGATAATTAAGCCTTGTTCAGAAACAAACTCGATCTTAACTAATAATTACTTTATTTTGATTGGCAAAACTCACATGTTTGGACCACAAGCAGAATGTCTTTAAATATCTTATAAACTCGGCCTAAAGTCTAAAACATTATGTTACCTTTATTCTCAATCTTTATCTTCCCATTAACATTTTAAAATTAAAAGTTGACAACACTACGGTACATGAGTAATGATCTTTATCATCATTTGTAACGTTCAAGATTAAAAAATATACCATGTGGAAGCATTTTACTGTTTGGGTCATCCATATATGAGAAGTTGGTCATCCAGAAAGTGAAAAAATCCCATCTTTTGATCAACTCGTTTCACTTTCTATATAAAATTCTTACGAATAAGAATGTTGTCAATGATAAATTTAAACGTCAAGTTGTTTATAAGTTAGGTAGTTTAATTTCTAACTTATTAACCACGGATCGGAGTAGTTAACATACTTCAAACATAGTTGAATATATATAATTTTCCATGCATGTTCATTGCTTTGTAGTTGTACTAAACTAATAATACTTCCAAGAATTTCAGTTCACAAAATTGACTCTTTTGTACACTTATAGCTATAAACTTTATTGTTGCTGTTTTATATATGTACCTTTGAATTGGCTTTCAGATTTTGTTTGTCTTCGAAATTTCTGGTAACGCTTTGTTTTAGAGATCGATGGGGTTTTTGGATCTGTTTTGTGCTGCTTCTATGCCTGTTCTCAAAGTACTCATAGTTACCGCACTTGGCTCATATCTTGCTTTGGACTCTATTGATATCTTGGGACAAAGTACAAGAAAGCAAATCAATAATGTAAGTTATTTTATTTTCTTTAACTTAACCACGAAAGTGTGATGATCATGATAATTTTTTAGTAGCTAGTGATCAACATAAAGTTCCAAGAGTTCATTTGAACCCATTGAAAACTATTCCCTGTAATTTTGGTTATGATCTGTTAAATTCAGTTTTTTCTGTAAAAAGCAGTATATGTAGATGTTCAACACAAATGAAATCTTGATATAGTTGCGTGGTAGTGTAAATGCGTCTGATGCATTATAGGAATAGTTTCGGATGATCCTGATTTTGGTTGATTGACCATGAAGTGCTTATTGATCTTGAATTTGATCATGCCCGTGATTGGTAATGTAATCACAGTTTTACTAAGAAGTTGCTAATTTGATTGGAGATACATTTTTCCTTGTTATGATATGCACGATATACATAGCATTCTTGCACGCTACAAGTGATTTCATGCTACTCTATTTGATATGTCTTGTTGTGGATTGCTATATATAGTAATCTATTCGGATATCGTGGATCTTTGATAATTAATTTAAGAGAACTGCTAGTTTGATCAAAGATCTAATCTTATTTTAACTGTGCGTCTTACAAAGCTCTGTCCATTGTGAACAGATTGTGTTTTTCGTCTTCAATCCAGCACTTGTAGGCAGCAATCTCGCTAGCACAATCACTTACAAAAGCATGATCTCAATGTTAGTTTTATTCCGTTGGTTCTTAATCCTGTTTAATTTTGATTATATTCTTTGCTTCAGATACAATATCAGTGGTTGAAAATTAACTGTAGGTGGTTTATGCCTGTTAATATTCTTTTAACTTTCATCATCGGGTCAGCACTTGGATGGGTGCTCAT
This sequence comes from Artemisia annua, assembly GCA_014162995.1. Lineage (NCBI taxonomy): Eukaryota > Viridiplantae > Streptophyta > Magnoliopsida > Asterales > Asteraceae > Artemisia > Artemisia annua. The sequence continues at coordinate 17,214 of LBNU01038753.1, forward strand.
GATTATTGCTAAACCACCTCGACATCTAAAGGGCCTCATCATTGGTTCATGTGCAGCAGGTAACTAACTCAACCATAATGCATATAAACAAAATTATTACCAGATTGTGATTGTCACTTATGAATGACAGGAAACATGGGAAACATGCTTTTGATAATACTACCAGCTGTATGCAAAGAAAAAGCCAGTCCCTTTGGAGATCCTGATGTTTGCTCTGAGTACGCAATAGCTTATGCTTCACTATCTTTGGCAGTACGTCTTTTAGATTACTTACTACACAAAATGCTTGTTGTTTTGAACTATCCTGTCGATCGGTCGATCCTAATTAAATATTCATCAGATTGGAGCTGTATATTTGTGGTTATACGTTTACAACCTAGTACGAGTTTACTCAGGTCACTCCCAAGATACTGGTCGTAAGGAAATAGGAACCATGCAAGAGGATTTGACGCGCAGTTTGCTTCCTTCATCTCCGTCTTCCACTAACATAAGAGAAAAAGTGAAGGTTGCTTTTCGCTTTTGGAACTTGGAGTCTCAATCGAATTTATTTACTAATACGTTTGACATTGAAAGTAAATTTAATTTGCATTAGGTGATGTTATATGCGTTGAAGCAAAACTTGGAGAAGTTTTCAAAATATATCAACTTGAAGGCGGTGTTCGCACCATCGACCATTGGAGCAGTATAATTTTTTCAAACTCTTTTAAGTTATATACCATCAATCATTAAAGGTATGTGCACATAATTAATGAACTCTAATTGTCTATTGTGAAAGATTGTGGGGTTCGTGATCGGAACAATCTCACCAATGCGCAGACTTCTAATAGGCACCACAGCTCCGCTTCGTGTGATCCAAGATTCTGCAACCTTAGTAGGGTATGCTCTTTTACCACATCTAGATCGTTGGTTAATGAAAACATTGCTAAGTAAATAAGTAAAATGGACACTACTCTTTGTTTTCTAAGGGACACAGCTATTCCAATTGTTACATTGATTGTGGGTGGAAACCTCTTAAGAGGTAAACTCGATCATACCTTTACATTCACACATTCACTTAATTTCTTGCTCTTACTAGATAGTATGGTTTTGCAGGTCTCCAAGGGTCTGGTATCTCGTTACCACTTGTTTTTGGCATTGTGGCAGTTAAGTATGTTTTCTTGCCACTTTTTGGCATTTTGTTGGTCAAAGGAGCGATTTATCTCGGCTTAGTACAAGCAGATCCTCTCTATGTTTTTGTTCTTTTGCTACACTTTGCAGTCCCACCAGCCATGAACACTGGTATGAGTGAGCTCTGGATGTTAATTATAGTTTCTATACATGGTTATCAAAATCTGACAGATTTGTAAAGCGTGTTAATATGGCAGGTACTATAACGCAGTTATTTGGTGTCGGTGAAAGTGAATGTTCAGTGATCATGTTGTGGACTTATGGTTTAGCATCGATCGCTCTTACCCTTTGGTCGACCATCTTCATGTGGCTCGTTGCTTGATTTGTCATAAATACTAGAAAATTTAAGGCCATGCGGTGCTTCAAAAAATTTGTTTGACGAAAAGTGAAAAAATGCTGCACAAAGATTGTTATTAATTACTTGAATCATTATTAATAGGTTAATTTTGATATTAATGCATTGTGTTGGCTAATCTGAAAGCTTTGAAAATAAATATGTTAAGAGGTGACCGATAAAAACCCACCTCCTTTCTTAACCCTAGATCTAAGCTGCCGCCGCCGCCTCCGCCTCCGACCGGATAACGACTCACCATCATACCTAGTTTCTTTCAATTCTCAGTTTCAACTTTCAATCAGTGGCTTTTCACAAAATAACCAAAGCTTCTTCCATCAGACATCTTTTNTAGATAGTATGGTTTTGCAGGTCTCCAAGGGTCTGGTATCTCGTTACCACTTGTTTTTGGCATTGTGGCAGTTAAGTATGTTTTCTTGCCACTTTTTGGCATTTTGTTGGTCAAAGGAGCGATTTATCTCGGCTTAGTACAAGCAGATCCTCTCTATGTTTTTGTTCTTTTGCTACACTTTGCAGTCCCACCAGCCATGAACACTGGTATGAGTGAGCTCTGGATGTTAATTATAGTTTCTATACATGGTTATCAAAATCTGACAGATTTGTAAAGCGTGTTAATATGGCAGGGACTATAACGCAGTTATTTGGTGTCGGTGAAAGTGAATGTTCAGTGATCATGTTGTGGACTTATGGTTTAGCATCGATCGCTCTTACCCTTTGGTCGACCATCTTCATGTGGCTCGTTGCTTGATTTGTCATAAATACTAGAAAATTTAAGGCCATGCGGTGCTTCAAAAAATTTGTTTGACGAAAAGTGAAAAAATGCTGCACAAAGATTGTTATTAATTACTTGAATCATTATTAATAGGTTAATTTTGATATTAATGCATTGTGTTGGCTAATCTGAAAGCTTTGAAAATAAATATGTTAAGAGGTGACCGATAAAAACCCACCTCCTTTCTTAACCCTAGATCTAAGCTGCCGCCGCCGCCTCCGCCTCCGACCGGATAACGACTCACCATCATACCTAGTTTCTTTCAATTCTCAGTTTCAACTTTCAATCAGTGGCTTTTCACAAAATAACCAAAGCTTCTTCCATCAGACATCTTTTCAACAACGGTGTATCATCTAGCAAGTTTCTCGTGTACTGGTACATCTTTGTTTCCGTTCCCATATCTCGCTAAACAACCACCCACTTGGGTTGCGTCGTCGTTACAGGTCACAGGTTGACTTCGGCACTCGGTATTCAAGATTCTGTTCAAACCGTTTCAATGTCGCCCGTGGGTGTTTTGCCCTTATCATGTGGTCTTTGCGTTCGGTGGGTTTGGTATAGGAGTTTGTGTTTGTTGAGTTTTCTTGCAGGGAAGTTCATCATATTCATCTTTGGATCTGATGCGTGGGTTTTGCAACCTTCGTAGTAGGTTTTACCTCTCAAGGGATCTTGAGAAGCTTACAACCCCCACCAGCCAGTGTACCTGACCGATGTAATATAGTGTAGCAGCAAGTACCGGGGGATTGATCGTTCTCTCGGAGAATAGTGTCGTTAGGATTGAAAACTACTCTAATTTAGGTCTAAGGGTTGAGGGATGATTCTTTTTGTATTTTTGTATTTTATGAAAGCAAGTAAAATCTCGGGTATTTGGAAGAGTGGCGGAATTAGTTGCTAATCAGCTAACCCAAATAACTACTATTGCAAATAAAATAAAATAACAAGAAAAAGTAAATGGTTGTGAAACTTATATGAGAGAAAAATGTGTTTACTTAGATTTCCTTACTCCCTAGCTATCTTTTACCGGTTAATTGGTTTGTTGTAATTGTGTGGATGACGGGTTGTATTCCTTTAAACCATTCGTAGGGCCGTGTACGATCTTCCCTAACTCTATAAGCTCCTACTTCACTCCTATGTCGAGCCGACTAAAAGCTCCTAACATGGGATCACTAGAATTCGCTTATGCATTAAATACAACCATATAATCGTAGTACACATTCGATTCATGTTTCTTAAGACGTTCAAGCAAGTTACCGTATAGGAGGTTAGCCAGTTTTCTTAAGCCTAACATCGACATCACCCACCCACAACAATCAATAACAAACCAACAACAAGTAATCAATAGCTAGGTTTCATTAGATCTAACCAAACACAAGAGAAACCTAGCCTAGCATGTTAAAGTAAAGACAAGCATAAGATATAATCAAGCAACACATAGACAAACTGATTGATTTGAAAGGAGACTTATCTTTAATTGAACATGAATGATTCAAGGGTGAAAAACCCCTGAAAATACAGTAAACCACGACCTAGGGTTTATCCCTAAAGTTCTCCCAAAAGTTACACACCTAATAAATGAAAATTAGAAAACTATATATAGATTTTACATCTTGACGGCGTCACGTTTTAGCTCGTGAAGCCGTCACCTCGCCGCCAAAACCCTTCTCGGATTGCTCAGATCTACTCTTGACGCCGTCCCTCTTTAAAAGTCTCTGGGCCGTCTCTCTTTAAGTTATAATGTGACGACCTATGTGAATTTACACGTGACGCCGTCACGTGTAAAGACTTCAAAATCTTTCTGGCCCGTCTCGTGTAAAAATTATCCACCTCTTTGTCAAAGCGTGACGCCGTCACCTCGTAAAGAGTGACTCCGTCAGGTACTGTTTCTAGTATAATTTGAGACTTTGTCGTTTTCTTCACTTTTATGCTCCAAAAACGTTCAAAATGCTTCCTTTTCCAGATTTCTTCTCCAAAGTACCTAAAATGACAAAATGAACGATTTAAGGCAATATTTCATCAAATAATTAAAAATTAGGGCTTAAATGACCCCCTAAAAACGTAACACTTTTCGCCTCATCAGGATCTATGCTCAAGCCATCAAGTCAATTGCAAGCATTCATTCTTTTATTGATGATGAAGATTGAAGGTCTTCAATGCAGGAGGATGTGTGTGATTATGTTCAATAGTCAAATTTCAAGTATTCAATTGTTGTATGTTTCACTTTCAAGATGTTAGGTTTTATTTTTCCATTAGCTTGCTTTCTGCAAACCTTCAATGTATTCACAAGAACCTTTTTTGATATTTTATCAATTTAATATCAATCAGCCAAAAAAAAGACGGTAATAATGTTATCTTTTTTATATCGTTTATAAACTATAAGAGTATCAACTAGTTACACGATAAAGGTATTGATAACATCAAATAATATCATTTTTGGGTTATCAATATCCTATGTTTATTGCTATGTTCTGTTATGTTTTGATGATATTTGGTACTTAATTACTTTGTGTTTGCATTATAATACGAATGGAGCAATGAAACGAAAAGATGTGGAAAAAACAAAGTTTGAAGAAAAAGGTGGAAATTTGGATTCGAGCCTTCTACGGCGTAGAGGGGTCTTCGCCTCTATGCCTTAGAGAAGACGAAGTAGGAGTAATTTGCTATTCGAGACCTCTACAGCGGATAGACATCTTTGCCTCTATAGCGTATATATACACTCCAACATTCGAGGCTTTTCCCAGCAACAATTTGAGGCTTTTCCCGGCGACATATCCTTGGCGTAAAGTTTCCCCGACGACACGTCATCGGGCTGCAGTCCACTACAATACCTCATTGGTAATCACAAAATAACAACAAGTTTTCTCTCCTGCAGGGTGGTGCCCACACATTTTCCAGTCAAACGTTCTCAAATATTTGACCATAGTTTCCCCGAGGACATGTCCTTGGGGTATCATTTGTCAGGTCAATGAAAGTCAAACTAATTAATTAATTATACAACTTATCCATTTGTCAAGACATGTCCTCGGAGAAAGATAAAGGTCACGTCACCCCCGTGTAATTACGGCTAATCAAAAGCCAAGCATGGTCAACATTTTGTTCAAACTTTTCCCCGAGGACATGTCTTCGGAAAACATTGGAGGGAAAACTTCGATTGAATGGAGTGGTGGGGGAAAATTCAATGATAACCAATTTATTACCGAGGACACGTCCTCGGGAATAGTTGTGGTCAAATTTTCAACCCCATTTATCCATGATAAATGAATCTAAAAGGATCTTTTTCTCATTTAGTGGTTTTTGCCGAGGACAAGATATCCTCAGGAAAACCTTCGTCGCTAGTTCTCCTTTTTCTAGTAGTGGTAGAGGAAGGAAGAGCTGAATAAATCCTCGACGAGAGCTCTACACCATAGGGGGTCTTTGACTCTATGTCGTAGAGAGTTGAAGACAACTGAGTATCTTTTAGACGAGTGCTCTACAGCGTTGACCTAAGTAACCCCCTACGCCGTAGAGAGGTCGAGCCCAACCAAAGTTTTAAATATAAACACAAACTCGTTTGTGAGGGTATCACTTCATTCCAAGATTGACTTAGGGTTTCTCGAGAGCTATTTTCCACCACTTTCAAGCTGCAATCTAGGGAAGAAGAAGACTTTGTTCATCATCATCATTACCTTAATTCGGTTTGAATACCATAACATTATGACTTCGACTATCATTCAAATTTTTAATTGTTTTTGTGTTGAGTCAAATTCTAACCAAATTATCCCTCACAAGTATTTGAAATATTAAATCAGCCTAAGTTATGGTTTGCTAATCACATCAGAGATCCAACTCTCTCTCTAATATAGTCAACACGTAAACCAAAAAGCAAAGTTTACCCATTGACTGAATGATCAGCACAACTGATCATTATCAGCTATCCAAATACCTCAAAGGTAAATTCTTTGAGTGAACCTTAACATGAAGTTACACCTCAAAGAAGTCAGATTCAAAAGCCACTGAATGGAAGAACAACAGTTCTAAGGGAATCACTGAGTGTTCACATATCTGAGGATAACACCTCAGATATGTTGTATATCTTCTCAGCCAAAACAGTCTTGCTTTCTGAAAGACAAAGTCCAAAACTGAATGAAAAAACCTTGTAACCTAATAACAGAGTCAGCTAACAAAGGGCAGAGAAGTGACAAACCCCTGAGACCTAAAGGACTGACAAATATCTTTAGGTATCTGAATTGACGTATCATCTTAAGCCATGCGGATGAACCAGTTATATATATATATCAGATACACTCAGAGTATTTCTTCAACATACTTACAAAGTGTATCCTTGGAGCTGACTAAAGTTCTCATACACGCTTTGGTGGGAGTAATTTGAGCTAAGGCAAAGCAGGAAAACCCTTGGGAATATAAGGATTCATCGAGAGCAGGGAAAGTAACTTGCATATACAAAAGTTGTCAGCACAGTAAATCAACCCTAGCCACACAAGTGCACGTGTACCTTACTTACAGTTAGCTTCTAGTTTAGTTATTACTATTCTTGTAACTACTAACAGTATATCTCCCTTGTCTAAGGGAAAACACTTTCAGAAGAGGTGAAGATAAAGTTGCTTGCGAGCATATTGACAAGATTTTGGAGATTGCCGATTTATTCAAGATACCTGGTGTAACTCAAGAGCACATAATGCTTCAGGCGTTTCATATGATGCTAGAGGGTCATGCCAAGCGATGGAAAGACAAGCAACATGCTAGGAAAATAATCACTTGGGATATGTTGAAGAAAGCGTTTTTGAAGAAATAATATCCTCCATCCAAGACTTCTAAACAACTAGAGGAAATTTATAACTTTAAGTAGGATATGGATGAAACGCATCACCGAGCTTGGGAAAGGTATAACGATTCTTTAAAAGTGAGAAAAACGGACGGTTTCTTAGTTTAGTTTAACAACATGGAGTTAAACGAAATGACGTGATTGGAGATAACCTATACGATTGTTCCTGATCCTTGCGTGTTGGTGCTTGTTGATATTGTTTAGTTGATAATGATTAGTAATTAGGTCACAAGCTGAACATTAATTGTTAGATTGACGAATGGATAATAAGTAAGGCTTAGTTGCTAGATTTATTAAAATTAACCTGGGGTAAACAAGTTTATCAAGCTAAAAAGTGCAAGATAACAGATATAGACGATAGTTTATAGGAGTTAAGTGTTGAGAATTTAACATCAGCATGTCCTATAGGTTAGTTGGCGAATTTAATGACTGAAATCTAGTTAAGTTAATATCTAAGATCATAGTGTTAGTTAACTAGAAATCATAGGTATAAATTGCAATGAGCCATATTGGATTTATATGAATTAAGAGTCACTAATAGAATCATATGTTAGACATTGCACATTTAGATCATGTCATTAGAGTCATAAGTAATTAACTAGGTTAACATTGTTTTCCTCCCTTGATTGCAATCTCATTTCATTTTCAGTATTTGCATTTTAATTATTTTAAGTAATCTTTAAATCAATTGATCGCATAGATCTAAAGCGCAACTGGGATTTTTAATTTGCTTTATTAATTAGCCAAATTTATCTGCTCTTTGGGTTCAACACGCAGTGTTACTAGTGATAGAATGAACACGATCGGGTATACTGACCATTAGTGTTAGTTAATCTGAAGTATTTACTAGTATAAATTTAAAATTGGATTTAGAACATCAAGTTTTTGGCGCCGCTGCTATGGAGCGGCTTAAATTGGTTATTAATTTGATTTTTTAAGAATTAATTTCTTATTTTTAGTTTACTTTGTTTTTCGTGCTTGTAGCTTGTTCTACTGATACTTTTCTTTTGAATTTTAGGAGACTGAAGATACGGGTGACGTTGATATTGCTACATTGTCTATGGAAGACTATATGGCAAGGACAAGGGGTATTTTGTCCGGGTATTGTTAGACCATATGACAAGGACAAGGGGTGACAAAAGTTGATTTATGTAAGAGTTAAGGGAAAACACTTTCAGAAGAGGTGAGATGAAGATGCTTACGAGCATATTGACAAGATTTTGGAGATTGCCGATTTATTCAATATACCTGGTGTAACTCAAAAGCACATAATGCTTCGGGCGTTTCATATGACGCTAAAGGGTCATGCCAAGCGATGGAAAGAAAAGCGACATCCTAGGAAAATAATCACTTGGGATATGTTGAAGAAAGCGTTTTTGAAGAAATAATATTCTCCGTCCAAGACTTCTAAACAATCAGAGGAAATTTATAATTTTAAGCAGGATATGGATGAAACGCATTACCGAGCTTAGGAAAGGTATAACGATTCTTTAAAAGTGAGAAATAGCAGATGGTTTGTTAGTTTAGTTTATATAACAACATGGAGTTAAATGAAACGACGTGATTGGTAATCGTAGTTGACCGGTTTGTTTTACCGCCAAAACCTTGTGTGGATATCTAATCGACGGTAATAATTGTGAAATGCATGCGTAGTACTTAGAAACAATGCAACCATTTATGAGGAATTGAGTTGAACTCAATTCATTTTCATAGGACACACCATTTTACTTATCGCATTAGTTGTACCGCACTTAAATCCTTCCTAGTATGTTTGTATGGTTTTCTGTGCATATCCAAAAATAGAGTGTGCATATCAACTCCTTCATTTATTGCGAGCCCGTGCAAAATGTTTATACACTTTATAGTTCAATCTAAATTTTTACCCTAAATAACATGGACTTATGTTTTATGACGGATATCACGTGCATGATGCGTGATACTGGGTACAGTTTATCGGGATACGTTTTGTCTTTATGAAGTGATTACGAACAGGCTACGAATATTTAACGCGGTGGGGGTAACTGATTAGACATTTCTACATATAGGACGGCTATCACATGCATGATGCATGATACAGGTTACATTTTATTGGGAATACAAGAAACAACTAATGAGTTAACCCAACGCATAATTGTTGATTTCGTTGCGATATTAAGCTTTTCATATCTGTTGGGTTTTAGGATTCTGCTTCTATGAATTTCTCTAAGTGTCAAACTGCTGCTGGACAATGACTCTGCTGCTAGTGTAATTAATCTGCTGCTAAGATGAATCTACTGCTGAAGGATTACAAGACTCTGCTGCTTGAAGATCGGAGTTATACGTGTCTTGTAATTATAGTAATGATATTGTGTATATTCTATATGTTTAGAATATCTTTGTTTTGTGTAAGAAGTTATTGTAAAACCGTGTAGGGTTCCTTGTCTATAAAAGGAGATCCCTAGGGTTAGAGTTATGTACGTGTTGTGTTAAAGTCGAATCACTTCAAAGTTGTAAAACCCTAGCATTGGTTAGAGTGCTCGTATTAATATATTGAAGTGTTTAGTGTGAATTACTTTGTTCTTGTGTTATTCTTAAGTTAAGCAATATATTCCGCGTATTGTTTAAGTTCATTACAACTCAAGTCAGCTTCTATACTTGTTATTTTAGATTTATCTAAGATAACTAACTAGATCTACTGCTCAACTGGGATTAAAAAATGGTATCAGAGCTTGTGATCTAGAAGCTGTGATCAAGAAGAACTCTTTCTACTCAAGATCTGTTCATAACCACATCTGAAGTCATGGGTGATGAAACACACATGGTTACTGCATCAAAGGTGCCAATGCTCAAGCAAGGAGAATATGAGCTTTTGAAGATGAGGATCAAGCAATATTTGAGAATGATTGTTGGGAATTATTGAAGATACTACTGATAACTTCTACTGAAGTGGTTTCTGCGGATGGTTCCTGCTGACACAAGAGTTTCTGCTGACTAGAGTGTTCCTGCGGACGATATGATTCTGCGGATATAGTATTTCATAGAATATGATAGAAGATATTTTAGGACAAGATATGTAGAATATCTTTTATTGTTTTAATGTTATTTGTTTCTTGTAAGAAGGATTAGGGTTCCTTGTAGTATAAAAGGAACAATCGGTTAGACATTATTTATCGAATTGAATTACGTTTAATATAAAAGATCCATAGAGGATTAAGAGTTCTTAGTTATTAGTGTCTTCTTGTATTTAATTCCGCTATAGAATACAAGTTGCTGAGTTTCTCCATTAGTGTGTTTGTGATTACATAAGCATTACTAACGATCCACGTAGGCTCAAAGATCTATCAAGGTCTGAGGTTCAACAAGTGGTATTAGAGCCTCGGGAGAGTCTCTGTAATACTAAGAACAAAATCTACTTTACATCTCTTTTACACCCTCACAATCAAAAACAATGCCAGGATCAGTTGATAGTTCTGAAGTCACTCAGCAGCAACTCAACTCCTCAACTTTACAACAAATTGCATCATCACTCACTGATGAGGTGAAAAGTGTACCGCTTTTCGGGGGTCATTTAAGCCCTAAATCGTATTTATTTGATCATTTATTGCCCTAAATTGTTCCTTTTGGCATTTTAGGTACTTTAGAGAGAAATTCTGGAAAAGGAAGCATTTTGGACATTTTTGGAGCATTAAAGTGAAAAATTCGACAAAGTGCTAAAATCTGCTAGAATAGTACTCTAGACGGCGTCAAGCATGGAGCTGACGGCGTCAAGCCTTGATAGGCCAGAATGGATTTTGGGAGATTAAAGGGGGACGGCGTCAAGAAGGCCATCAAGAAACCCTAATCACGGCGAGGTGACGGCGTCAAGGCTATAACGTGACGCTGTCAGATCTGATTTTTCTATATATATTCTCATAATTTTTAGTCATTAGTGTGGAACTTGTGTGGAACTTTTTAGAGAGAAACCCTAGACGATTTTTGCTGCTTTTTAAGGGTTTTATACCCTTGGATCTCTCATGTTACATTGAAGATAAGTAATCAATTAATCATTCAATATGTCTATGTGTTGTTTGATTCTATCTTACGCTTGTCTTTTATTTAACATGCTAGGCTAGGTTTTCTTTGTGTTTGCTTAGATCTAGTGAAACCTAACTATTGATTATTGATTGAATGGTGTGTTATTAATTGTATTGGATGAATGTTTATCGATGTTAGGCTTAAGAAAACTGGCAGACTTCCAATTGGTAACATGCTTGAACGTCTTAAGAAACATGAACAAAGGTGTACTAAGGTTATTTGATTGTATTTAATGCATGAGCGAATTCTAGTGATCCCATGTTAGGAGCTTCTTAGCCGGCTCGACATAGGAGTGAAGTAGGAGCTTATAGAGTTGGGGAAGTCCGTACACACCCCCACGACCGTTATTAAGGAATACAATCCGTCATCCACGCAATTAATACACACTAATCAATCGGTAAAAGATAGTTAGGGAGTAAGGAAATCTAAGTAAACACACTTCTCTCCATATAGTTTTCACAAACATTTATTTTCTTGTTATTTTATTTTATTTGCATTAGTAGTATTTGGGTTAGTTGACTAGCAACTAATTCCGCCCACTCCTTCAAACCCGAGATGTTTACTTGCTTTCCTAAAAATAATAAAATACAAAAAGAATCTTCCCTCACCCCTAGACCTATTAGAGTAGCTTTTCAATCCTAATGACACTATTCCCGCAGAGAACGATCAATCCCCCGGTACTTGCCACTACACTATACTACATCAGTCAGGTACACTGCCTGGTGGGGATTGCAAGCTTCTCAAGATCCCTTGAGAAGTAAAACCCTAGTGCGTGGTCGCAATCACGCGCATCAAAGTTTTTGGCGCCGCTACCGGGGAATAGTTATTATTTAGGTTGAATTTTTATTTTATTAGGTCTACTCGCTAGATTCCTTTCTAGTGAGATTTTTATTTTATTTTTCTAGGTTTTTCTTTAGTCTATCTTATTTCTTCGTGTCTTTGTTTGTAACCATTACCATCCGCCAACATGGAAGGTGGTAATATCCTTGATCGCAACAACCCACCACCACAACAACCACCCCAACAAAACCAACCTCCTAGAGCCCGTACTTTAGGAGAGTACTCCCGTCCTAGCCACCAAGGCTATCGAAACACCATTGAGCTCACCCAAGGAGCCAATGTGTCTCCCTTGCGATCCGACACCATCCGGTTGGTGCAAAGCGGATGTGCATTCCATGGACTTCGTTTCGAAGATCCTAATCAACACCTCAAGGACTTTCTTAAGATCGTAGATTCCATAGACCTTGATGTTGAAACTCGAGAGACGACCCGACTGCGTCTCTTTCAATTCTCTCTGCGAGACCATGCTAGTCAGTGGCTAGAGCGTCTACCCGCAGGATCCATCACCTCTTGGGATGATCTCACAACTCGTTTCCTTGCTCATTTTTCCCACCGGGAAGGACTGCCAAGTTAAGGAATGATATCTTGATGTTCCAACAACGTCAAGGTGAAACCCTCTACGAGGCATGGACTCGATTCAAGGACTTACTCCAAAAAGTCCCTCACCATGGCATAGACCTTTGGCTCCAAGTCAAAATCTTTTATGACCATCTCAATCTCCCCACAAGGCAAACCATTGACCAAGCGGCCAGTGGTAAGCTACGTGATCTAAGTGCGGAACAATCATGGGATTTCTTGGAAGATCTTGCTCTTTATGACAACGAAAGTTAGAATGATCCCCGTGATTTGAATAAAACGGTCAAGGCAATATCTTTGCCTTCAAACAGTTCAAGTACTTCCGATCGTAGGATCATAGAACTTGAAGACCAAGTCAAGTTTCTTATGAAATCCTACGAGGCTCCTAAACCTTTAAGCCAAGTGAACAAAATCACTTCTTCGTGCGAATTATGTAGTGGTCCCCACGACACTCGTGATTGCATGGAACTCCCCGAACAAGCTTTTGTGGACTACGCATCCTCGCGTACCGATGGAGTGGGAGACAAGTGGTACACTTTCAAACCCGAGCCAAACCCTTATGGTGATTCCTACAACCCCTCATGGAGAAACCACCCGAACCTTAGGTGGAAGCAAAACCAAAACACGCCCCAAACCAATTCTTCCAACCCACCTAATCGTTTCCAACAAAGCGGTTCATCCTTACCGCACTTTCAATAACAATCCTTCCAACAACTATGGTAGTACCAACAATCTTGAAGGATTGATGTCCAATTTTATGGCATCTCAAGAAGCTCGTATAGCTAAATTCACATCCGAATTTAATCAACAACAAGTAGAGATGACCAATAAGATTGACAACTTATTGAAGGCCCTCAACAACCAAGTGCTATCACCTCCACATAAGGACGCTAGGAACACAAATAGCGGACCCCAAGTCAAAGACCCTTCTTCATCCAAACATGTCCACTTCGTCAATGTTGTCACTATTAAGCCAATCGATAAGAATAAGGAAGAAAGTGACAAGAATGAGGTTAGAATAGAAATTGAACCTAAGGATGAGGTTAAGAAAGTTGAGGTTGATAAGGAAGTTAAGATAAGTGAAGTAGAAGAAGTAGATAATGAAGAGGACTACTTCAATAGGTTACCCACTAAGGAAGAACGGGCGTACCATAAGGATTTATTCAATGACCCCGAAACACCATACTTCTTAGGTAACCCAATCATTAAGACGGGCGACCCATCCAATCTCAACATACCATGTAACATAGGTCACTTGCATGTTTGGAAAGCTTACATAGATCTTAAGTCTCCAATAAACATCATGACTAGAGCCCACTACAATCTAATAATGAAAAAGCAACTGGGACTTAGGACATTTCCTAGCACGGGATGGATAAGCAATTTTGTAGGAAGAATTAGGGGACTACATGTCTATATAGGGAATTTCACCTATATCACCGACTTTGTGATTGTTGAGGACATTCGCCTAGTAGTAGATGCATGCTTAGCTGAAGTAGTTTTTGGAAAGCCGTTTGTTGAGGCCTCTTAAATGAATTATGACCCATCTCTAGGGATAGTTAGGTTCAAGGACGAGACCGATGATGTAGCTTACCAAATGCCTTATAAGATAGGGCAATACCGACTCTTGTCAAACATCGAGAAGGAGCACAAGCAAGTGGTCTACTATAGGAATGACAAAGATAGAAGTAGAGGAGTAGACTATGTTTTGAGTAGGATATTTGGGTTCTACAAAGAATGCTTGCAACTAGGTCCGGAATATAAGACTAAGCTCGAGGATGATCTAGAGAATGTGACCAATGATGGAGTCACGTAATAGAGCCCGACTTTGAATCTAGCTACAAGACTCGTTAATAAAGAAAAGTGCTTCTTGGGAGGCAACCCAAGCTTTATTTGCTTTGTTTGTTTGTTTGTTTGTTTTTATTTCCGTATGTATGTTTAATTTTTATCGTTATTAATTCATGTTTTAAAATTGTGAAAATGCTTTATTTTGTTTTTAACTTCGTCTTAACTACATATAAAGGTATTTTGCAAAAGCTAAGTTCAAGGGAAATCCAAATCGGTTTATAAGAACAAATGAACATGAATCATAACAATATTAAATTGACATACATATTAGTAATTGTTTGAGTCAAATGCTTGTATCGAGTCATAATGATATTTTGCAGGATTTCCAGGAATTAAGAATTGAGTTTTTCCAGAAATTTTCCGGAAACTTAACATGAAAAATCTGTCAGACCACTTCTGACAGCGTCAAGCTCCAGGCTGACGCCGTCAGGCTCAGGTTTCTGGAATTTTTGAAAGTTTTGTTTTTTTTCTTCCGGAATCATAAAATGCTTTATAAAATCTCTAACTTATAAACTCTAGGAATCTGCAAAATATTAATTCCACAAGCATTATATCCTTATACAGATTTATCCCGCCGATGTTATGAAGGTTTTCGTGTTTGTTTTCTCAGATTTAACAGGTTATTTTGGACAAGAAGATGATTTATATTTCGGAAGGGAAGCTTTGAGCGTTCATTCTCTTGGAAGAAAATCTAACCATGTTACCACTCTATCCACCGAGCGAATCAGGGGAGTATTTGATTTCATTCTTTACCTTATTTACTTTTACATCTTATTATTTGAACATTGGGGACAATGTTCATCTTAAGTGTAAGGGGTAAATTACGATACCTTAGAGAATGAAATCACGCTAGATTTTTGTTTGTTTAATGGTAGATGTGTAATAAAACTGAGAGAAATACCTGTTAGGGTAATTTTAGTGCCAAATTTAAAATTTTTTACAACATTTAGGAGTGAAACTTTGGTCTTAATGAGCGTCTCATGGATAGGAGTTATATGACTAGCACAAAACCGTACCACTAAAAATTTTTCCACCCCAAATATGTGAGGCTCGCCCCTAGAATTGGTAGGAAAAGCATTCATCTTTAATGCTTGTGTGTGTACCGGTAACACTTAGATTCTAGAACTTGAGATAGGACCATCCTGAATCCACAAGTGAGACTACATTCGTGTAGTTAGATTTACTACATGATAAGAGGCATTAGGATTAACCCATTGTTTTACGCCTGTGTTTTTGTTGTAAATACATTGTACCCATTTTTGGTACACGATACCCCTAGTACACCCTCCAGAGCCTATCTTTTCGTTTCTAACTTTAAGCATCTTACTTAAAGGAAGAATTTGTTACACCCCACTTAAATGAACACCCAAATCGCCTTAGCCTACCTTGTATGCACTCACCTTTAGTGCATTATTGTGAAAACATTTGTTTAAACCCTTAGTTAATTATCTAATTGATTACATGGTTGCTAAGTCGAGTCATATCCTTGTACATATTGTTTTGGGACTGCAAAAATTTGATGTGTCGCGGTAGCAAAAGTGCAAGCTCAAACCACGGATCGTTGTCCCAACGAGGGTTGAACTGATCTCGTCACTCAAGACCGTGAGCTATGTGAGATGAATAAGGTTTTAAAGAAGATTTGGGTTTTTTTTATACTACAACGACAAATTAAAATAAAGTAAAGCGGTAAAATGACATGAAATAAGTAAACGAGTAAAGCTGCATGAATAAAAATGACTAAAGAAAGCGGTAACTAAAAGCGATAAGTAATGAAAACGGTAAATGAATTTAAAAGACAATGTGTTTGCAAAGCGACTCGAATAAGTTTATTAAGCTTGAGGTGAAAGTTTGTGACGAGTTATTTTCCTTTCTCGAGATTAGATTTTGATTAATCTTTTGAAAAGATAACAACTCTAAACGAATGAATTAATCGTTCAAAGGTTTTCGTCCTTCGAATAATTAAATCATACGTCTAAATAATCTTTCGATTATTTATCACAACCGTTTAACGCTCTCACTTAACTCACAAATTCGAATCACTAAGCAAACACGAATTAAAAACTACTCACGACTCATGTTAAAAACGTAAAGCGATAAATAAATGAAAAGACTTGTAAAACATTAAAAGTAATAAAAGTTTAAAACTAAGACGAAAAGAAATAAGATTCAAATAAGTAAACGTGACTAAAAAGATTTAAGAAAAAATTCGACAGCATAACGTTTAGATTTAAGAAAAGTAAAGCCTCACTCGATAAACGATGAGGTGAATAATAGCCTAACTCGGCTTGTAAAAGAAAAAGAAACTAGAAAGAAAATTAAAAAGACCAAACTCGCAAAAACACTAGATCCATACTCGCTAGAAATCTAAAATCCATACTCGCTACACTCGCTAATGATCACATACTCGCTAACCTAAACTAACCCACCATACTCGCTAACCTAGAAATCTACTCATACTCGCTAACCCTATGTTCCATACTCGCTAAGTTCAAAACAACACCAAACTCGCTAGAAAAATGACATACTCGCTAGCCTCCATACTCGCTAGAACATGGTCCAAACTCGCTAAACCCTAAACTAAGAAAACCAAACTCGCTAAGATGGTTACATACTCGCTAAACCCTAGATTCATACTCGCTAAAATAATAGAAAACATGCTGGAAAGATTTAAAGAAAAGAAAATGAAATCAAGTCATGTAAAACTTGTAGAAAACTAGTTTAAGAGATTAAATACACTTGTAAATAAGCTAATGAAACACAAAACAAACCTTAACCATATTTTTCTTAAATCATTCGATCCAAAAATAACATGCAAAGGTGGTGAACTTGTAAAAGCTTTAAAGAAAGATTAAAAACATGTAATTAAGCTTAAAAGATTAAAGAAAAGATTTAAGAACGCGAAAATAAGCTAAAGATAAGACATGAAACAAGTTTGCATTAATAAAAATTACACTAAGACATGAAAATAAGCTAAACTACACCTACCTTACCTCTACTCCTAATCCTAGTCTAATCTAATCTAATGCTTTCAAATGAAGCTACCAAATGATATTTATTAAGCTAGGGGGTTTACAAGTTTGCTTACGTGTACGCTTTGCCCCCTAGACTTTTACAAGTTATGAAATCATCATCAAACTTCTATTACAATATTAATAAACGTTTAAACTACTAAAGGTAAACTCATGTAACTTCGAGGCATTGTGTTGACGTTTATTTCAAGTCTTCAAAGATGTAAAAACGTTCACTTGCTCAATTTTGGAAAGCTTCTTCTCATGAATATCTTTCTGGTTTGATTAAGCGTAGCGTTCATCTTCTTGAGCTTTTTAAGAAATAAACTCGTCATCACGGGCTTTCCTTGAGTAGATTTCATCTTTGACTCGGCTTTGTGACACTTTTCCACATCTCGTGCTCGTTTTAGGCTTTTAGGTTGATTTTCAATGCCAATTTATGCAATATCCTTTCCGGGCACTGATCAAGCAACAAAAAACAAGATTATGCTTTGGCAGTTTGTAACGTTAAGTTTGGTCCTTATAGCACTTATAACTAAGGTCAAAAGTATGTGTAAAATAGCAACACATCAGGACAATCCCCGACTAAAGGTATTGGCGTGTTTCCTCCCCCACGCAATGTAATCACGTCACGCTTAAAGGATAAATAATTTCACCGAACCTCAATCCTTTACTAACTTTTGAAAAGTAGCAAAACGTTCAAAAGAGATAGCGAAAAATTATTATTCCGCCCCTAAAAATGCCCCGGTTTTCATTTTTTTCCATATGCTACTTAATATTCTTAACTACTTTAGCTTGTGACGGTGTGCTTGACTTTCATTATCTTTCAATAACGAGTTGAAGGGTCATATGAGCAAGAACAACGATTCATAGAAAAGTGACGCGATTGGATAAAAATTCATCGTCCCTGATTTTTCAACAAGCCCCCAAACTAAAGCCCGTAAAAATGGATCAATTTGTTTAATTACAAATTAGATGCCAACGCTACTCATGGAAGTTACTCGTATACCGCCGTGCTCCCCCATTTTCCTATTTTTGTAAATCCTCATTTATTTTATTTTTGTGAGAGGAAAATGAATTTTCTTAAAAAATAAGCACTCGTTTCATAAGTTTTTTTAGTCCGATAAAGATACCAAAATTCATACGGCTAAAGTAGTTACTCGATCTTCCTTAAGAAGGTTTGCTTGAGAAATGTGGTCCACCATCAAGGATATTGGATACATACAAAGACTTTGGAATACATCAAAAATAGACCATAAGTTGGCGAGTACATTTCCCACGTGCACCTCATGGCGTCAAGATGCTAGGAATCGTAAGCATGCACCTCACGGCGCGACCAACTTTAGTCCTTAACAGCTAGAACTAATTGATCATAAATCTAAACATACATCCTTTATTCTTGGATTTTTTTTCTTTTTTTCTTTTTTCTTTTTTTTTTTTTTTTTTACTTTGCCTTTCAAGTAAAAACTTCTCAACTCCGAACCTTCACGGTTTTCAATCCAAAGACCTACCGCCAAACTGCTAGGGGTTGGACATCTAGGGATCGAAGGCCCGATTCAATCCGAAGTCTTAAAGCACCTTAAGCTCATACATAACAGCGGGCTTTAGGGTAGCTCCGAAACCTCATGCCGTACTACGCTTATACAATCAATACAACTCAACTGACGTGTATCCATGATGTGTACCCAAATTTCCAAGCCAAAAGATTCTCTCGAGAAGAAAAAGGAAACCTAGCTTCATTGCCTTAAACCGTAACAATCTTTAATTAATTTTTTGGCACATATATTGGGTGAAGCATTTTGTTGGAACAAAAGACAGTGAGTACTTCGATGAAGCTTTAAAGAGAATCCAAATCTAACTCCAT
>LBNU01038753.1:39048-49246 GCA_014162995.1 Artemisia annua
CTCAAGAAGGAAGAGTATGAGCTGTGGGCAATGAAGATGCAGAATTGGATCACCAACATTGATTATAATCTTTGGAGTGTTATCCTTAAGGGTAACTCTCCAAAGAAGCATACCACAGATCCTGATGGTAAGACTTCCATCCTTCCTCCTGCAACTAATGAAAAAGCTCTAGCTGTTCAGAGAGAAAGCAAAGCTAGAACCATTCTCCTTCAGGCTATACCAGATGATCATATGGGTGATTTTCACTATATGCAGGATGCAAAGGACATCTGGATGGCCATTCAAGCAAGGTTTAGTGGGAATGAAGAGTCAAAGAGGATGAGGAATCAATGCTCAAACAACAGTTCCAAGAATTCCAGATCTCAGAAGAAGAAGGAGTTCATAAGGGGTATGATAGATTTCAAAAAATTTTGAGTCAATTGAATCAGATGAAGGCCAAGCCAGATAATGAGGACTGCAATGCCAAGTTCTTACGATCTTACCTCCCTCTTGGTTGCAAGTGAGCATTGCCCTCAAAGCTAAAGGTAGACTTGATAATTACACTTTTGATGATCTCTACAACAAGCTCAAATCCCTTGAGCCTGATGTTAGAAGTCACATTCGTCCATCCACTCCAAATTACTCAGCCTTTGTAAGCACAACCTCGAATAAGATGACTCATGCTGCAAGTCCACCTTCCTCAGCATCATCATCTTCCTACAGCACTGCTAGACCAAAACCTCAATCTCAGTCTAGTGGTGTATTGGAAGATGTACTTCACTCCTTTGTTGCTGATTATGAAGATCAGCAGCAACTGGCCTATGAGGATTTTGATCAAATGGACCCACTAGATTTGGAGGAGATGAACTTGAAGTGGCAGTTCGCCATGCTCTTATTGAATATCAAGAAGTTTGAGAACAAGGCAGGGATAAAGTTTAGATTTAAGAAAAGTGAACCAGCTAGATTTGATAGAAGGAAGGTCAAGTGCTTTACTTGTGGGCAGATAGGTCACTTCAAAAGAGAGTGCAAGGAAAGGAAGGCTGAAGATTAGGTTAGGTACTCTGCCTATCAGCAGAATCAAGTGGAAGCTGGAAATACCAAAGCTATGATCTCGTTGGATGAGCATGTGAACTGGAAGGCACATGAGCCTGAGGATGATGAGGTTGATGGTTCTGAGCTGAGTGGAATGCTTGCCTGGTGTGACACAGAGGATTAGCATGATCAAGTTGCCTTTATGGGCATCTCTCAAGGTCATCCTCTTAAAAGTAAAGATGTAGGCATAGTAGATAGTGGTTGTTCAAGGAGCATGTCAGGGAATAGAGAAAAGATGCAGAATTTTGTGCCCATACAAGGAGGAGGCAATGTGACTTTTGGTGGAGGAGATGGTAGAATCACTGGAAAGGAACAATTAGAACCTCTAAGTTGGACTTTGAGAATGTGTACTATGTCAAGGAATTGCAAAATTTCAGCTTGTTCTTAGTCTCACAAATTTGTGACACCAAGAGAAAAGTATTCTTCTCAGAGGATGAATGTCTTGTACTCTCCAAAGATTTCAAACTTCTAGAAGATACAACCATTCTGCTGAGAGTTCCTAGAAACCACAATTTATACACATTCAACTTGAATGATGTCCACCCAGAAGGTGACTTAAAATGTTTTGTGGCTAAAGCATCCCTAGATGAGTCTACAAAGTGGCATAGAAGGATGGCTCATGTGAACTTCAAGACCATTAACAAGCTTTACAAACTTGGTCTAGTGCATGGGCTTCCTCCTAAAATCTTCACTAAGGAACACAATTGTGTTGCCTGCAACAAAGGAAAGCAACACAAAGCCTCCTACAAAGCCATTACAGCTGTGAGCACTATCACTGAACCTTTTCAGTTGTTGCATATGGATCTTTTTGGTCCAACTCAAGTCAGAAGTATTGATCACAAGTACTATTGTCTGGTAATCACAGATGACTATAGCAGGTTTTGTTGGGTATTCTTTTTTAGAACTAAAGATGAAACTTTTCCAACTCTAAAAGAATTTATTACTCTTGTTGAAAACTAGCTAAACAAAAAGGTTAAAAGTATTAGGTGTGATAATGGAACAGAGTTAAAAAATGCTTTATTAATAGAACTTTGTGGGTCTAAGAGGATAAAAAGGGACTATAGCAATGCCAGAACACCACAACAAAATGGGGTTGCTGAAAGGAAAAATAGGACCTTAATAGAGGCAGCAAGATCCATGCTTGCTGACTCTAAATTACCCACTATGTTTTGGACTGAGGCAGTAAGCACTGCTTGTTATGTTCTAAACAGGGTATCCATTACTAGACCTCATAACAAGACACCTTATGAACTACTCACTGGGAAAGTTCCCAGCATTAGTTATCTCAGACCTTTTGGATGTCATGTGACCATTTTAAACACTAGTGATCAACTAGGAAAATTTGATGAGAAAGCTGATGAGGGGTATATTGTGGGCTATTCAGCTCATAGCAAGGCTTATAGGGTATATAATTTAAGTGCAAAAAGGTTAGAGGAGACTCTCAACCTAAGATACCTAGAAGAAAAGCCTAATGTTCAGGGACAAGGTCATGCTTGGTATTTTGACCTGGACTACTTAACTGATTACTTGGACTATACTAGATTTGTTTCTAACCAATCCGCAGGTACACAAGAGTCTCCCACTAACAATGCAGGTACCCTGGATGATGACTCAGATAGTGAGTCTGACCTTGATGAACACACCCATTTTGTACCTTCCTTCTCCCCTAACCAACTTGCAGGTCATGGTTCTAAAGATACAACTGGCCAGAATGAGGACGAGTCAAATTATGCAGAAGATCTTGCTAGACTTCAGAAGCAAGAATATGCAGCCAAACAAGAAGCTGAAAGACTTGGTTTGGAGATTGCAAGAGATGCTGAGGCACTAATCAAACAAACAGCACAAGTATCCAGCAGCAATCGTGATTCTGCTGATAGTTCTCATGTTGCTGCTGAAATCCCTAATTTTGCGGATGGTGTCTCTTTTGGTTCTGCTGATCATTCTACCAGACCTACAGGCTTATCCCCTTGCTTTGAAGAACCTTATGGAAGATTTCCAAGCCCCACAGATCTTGGTAATCATGAACAAAGTGCTGGCATTTTCAGTTCTTCTTTTTATGATGATGACTTTGCCCCATCCTTGAGTAACATTCAACCTACAGTTGAAGTTAATACAATCCCTACTAAGAGGATCAACACTATACATCCTCAAACCAATATTCTTGGAAATCCCAATGCAAGTGTTCAAACTAGAAGTACTGTGAAGAAGGCACAGTTTGGAGAATATGCTTTTGTTACCTATGTCATGTGTCAACAAACAGATCAACAACATTGTCTGTTTGCTTGTTCTTATCTCAAGTTGAACCAACAAGTGTGGCACAAGCACTAGCGATTGAAAGTTGGGTAGAAGCTATGCAAGAGGAGATGCAGCAATTTAAAAATCAAGAAGTATGGATACTTGTACCTCTACCTGATGGGAAGTTTGCAATTGGGACAAAATGGATTTTGAAGAACAAAAGGGATGCAAGGGGCATAGTGGTAAAAAACAAGGCTATATTAGTAGCTCAAGGATACAGACAAGAAGAAGGGATTGATTATGATGAAGTGTTTGCACCAGTGGCAAGGGTTGAGGCCATTAGATTGTTTCTGGCCTTTGCATCTTATAAGGGTTTCATGGTTTATCAAATGGATGTCAAAGGTTCTTTTCTTTATGGGAAGATTGAAGAAGAAGTCTATGTCACTCAACCCAAAGGTTTTGAAGATCCAGAACATCCTAACCATGTCTATAAAGTGGTTAAAGCTCTCTATAGACTTCACCAAGCACCTAGAGCTTGGTATGCTAGGCTATCTACATTCCTGCTGAAGCATGGATACAGAAGAGGAGCTATTGATAAAACACTCTTTATCAAGAAGAATTCCAGGGATATCATTCTTGTTCAAGTTTATGTGGATGACATCATTTTTGGCTCCACTAAGGAAGCTTGGTGCAGGGAGTTTGAGGAATTAATGAAGGGTGAATTTCAAATGAGTGCTATAGGAGAGCTTACTTTCTTTTTGGGCCTGCAAGTACAACAAAAGTCAGATGGTATTTTCATCCATCAAGAGAAGTGTGAGAAGGACATACTTCAGAAGTTTGATATGGACAATAGTAGGACTGCAACTATACCTTATGAAGCTCCAAAGCCAAAGAATAATCTTGACCCAGATCCTGCTGTTAATGTACATCTATACAGGTCAATGATTTGTTAACTGATGTATTTGACAGCCTCAAGGCCAGATATCACTTTTGCAGTCAGTGCTTGTTCTAGGCATCATGTCACACCCTTGACTTCCAATCTTAATGCAGTGAAGAAAATCTTTAAGTATCTTAATGGCCAACCTAAGCTAGGTCTTTAGTACCCAAGGGGTTCTCCTTTTGTGTTGGAAGCATACAGTGATAGTGATTATGCAGGTGAAAATCTAGATAGGAAGTCTACTACTGGAGGGTGTCAATTTCTTGGAAGAAGGTTGATTTCTTGGCAATGCAAGAAGCAGACTATTGTGGCTACCTCTTCTACTGAAGCTGAGTATGTTGCTGCTGCCAATTGTTGTGGCCAGGTACTTTGGATACAAAATCAAATGCTTGATTATGGGTTCAATTTCATAAACACTAAAATCTTTATTGATAACCAAAGTACAATATGCATAGTCAAGAATCCAGTGTATCATAATAGAACTAAGCACATTGAAATTAGGCACCATTTTATTAGGTATGCAAATGAAAAACATTTAATTCAGGTGCTTAAAGTCCATACAGATGATAATGTTGCTGATCTTTTAACAAAGGCTTTTGATGGACCTAGGTTCCAACACTTATTTGTCTACATTGGGATGGTAAACCCTTGAATGCTATGTTTGAGTTAATTCAGTGGAGTTAAAATAAAGTACTGAGAAAGATACATGAGACATGAAGAAACAATAAACAGGGGAACCTCTTTCATTCATTTATCAAAAGTTACATCAAGGATGTAATTACAAAAGATTTATTCAGATACACACCAACTAACTAACTAATACCTAACACCTATCACTCAAAACAATCATCCATTGCAGCTTCTGATTTTACTGGTTCTTATGGAAGTGGTGACACTGGACCTCTAATCCATCTTTCCTTTCCCTTTGCCTTCCACCTCCTTCATTTTTCCCTTCCTCTTATCCTTGTAATAAGTGTCTTGCATCCTTGGACAAGGGAGCCCAATCACCACTGACCTTCCCTCTGGGAGTGGTGGATTGACCTTTCTAGCCCTTGTTTGAGAGCAAGAAGAAGCCAATAGAACTAAAGAAGAATAGGGTCGTGATTGTGGTCTCTCTGGAGTACCAGGAGGATGGTAGGTTGGGTCTTCCTCATCTGAGGATGTATAAAGGAAAGGAGAGACAAGTTCTCTGTCTGATGGGTAGGGGACCAATGGGCGTGAGTCCTCTGAAGGTACAGGTGATGGGGTTTTGGATAGATTGGGTGCTTGGTATGCACTAGGATTGAGCACTACGAGGTCATTTGTCCTAGGCAGAATAGCAGCAATGGGAGGTGGTTCCAAACTTCCTTCCTCATCCGAAAGAACATCATCCTCATCCACAGGAACATCATGTCATTGCCTTCTTGCTTGTTCCTTGGTACGCCATCCTGGTTGTACACCAGATGGGAAATAGGATAGCCATGATAAGGGGGAATCTGAATCTGATGATGAATCAGAGGAGATTTCAATAGGATTCATGATTGCTGCTGATGATAAGAATGTGTGTGGAATTTTGGTTAATCAAAGGTTAATGGTGGGTTAAGTATGATTTGAGGGTTATTTATAGAATTGATTGAGCAGTTAAGGCATTTAATGAGGAGTAGGTTCAATGGGTATTTACTGATGACAGCCTGTAGATATTTTTCTACAGTGTACATTCTGCTGAAGCTTTGGTTCTACGGATTGACCATAAGATTCTACGGATTGACTTTTCATTGCTGCTGATGGGTTAAATTTTGGGTAAGTAATAAAGTCAAAATTGGTCAAATGATTCTTTCCAAGATTCGTTGTCAATTAAACCCCACGATTTGGTAACTTCCTTAAATAACCAATCGTGTGAATCCCACACCCAAAATAACTACTTCCCACTCGTTATAACCTCAAACTCATTTCTCAACTTCTCAATTTCATTACTTTTCTCAAATTCACACATGGCCAATCTTGTCTTCAAGAGTGATCACAACCAAATTGCTTTTTTGGGCAAAGCAAAGGGAAGAGAACTATTTGATCCAAATGGTAGAGTTCTTGAAGCGCTCTAAACTTCACTTTGCTCTTACACACTATCGCACACTTGTGTGTGAATCATTGGTTACCCAATTCTGGGATTCTGCTACTGTAGGAGATGATGACACAAAGATTATGGCTACCATTGATGGGAAAGAGTATGTTGTTACAGAGTCTGTGGTTCGCACTAGACTTCAACTGGATGATGAAGATGGTGACTATCATGAAGACAAGGAAGTGATACTTCCTAGGTTACAGGCTATTGGTTATCGGGGTGATGGAAAGACAGCCTGGTACAAGAAACTACTTTGCCCCAAATGGATGTTCTTGGTGCATACTTTGTTGAAGTGTATTAGTAATAAGACTGGAGGATGGGACCAATTTTCTACTTATCCAGCTTGTGGTATTGTTTGCTTGTCACAGGGTACTACTTTTAACTTTTCTAGTTATATTTTTCATAGCATGATTAGTAATATTAATGCTGACAACAATAAGTTTTATATGTACCCTAGGTTTCTTCAAATTATAATAGGTATTGAAACACGTGACAGAACACATAGACCTATTATAGATTTAACCTCTAAAGTATTTTCAAGTATGGTTAGTAATTTTAATGGTGCACATTGGCCTTTGACACCAGCTATGTTGCCTGTTGGCAATGCTGATGCTGCTGAAGGGCATACTGCTGAAGGTGGTAATCCACCCAGCCCTGATGCTGCTGAGGATAGAAATCCACCCACTCCTGAACCTGCTGATGCCAGTGCATCAGCAGCTAATGTTGCTGGCCCATCCAAGGCTGCTGAAGCATCTGCTTCACTTGCTGCGGATGACCAGCCTGTGGATTCTCCCAGGCCTATTGCTCCTCATGAGCAATCTGCTGATCCTCTGGAACCAGTCAATCCTGCTGGTGAGGATTCTGCTGACCCTAGAAATGAGACTGAGACACCCATCACTGACCATCTTGACCATAGTAATGAGATCATAGGAACCTATGTTGCTAAGCCTAATGATGAGACACCCATATTCACAGGAAAACATCTCTCTAGTCCACCTAGAGAGTCCTTTGTTGATACCACCACTACTGGTGATGAGTTTCATGTGTCTCCCACCAGGTCCAATGAAGCTCCCAATACCACTGGTATACCTGTTGGTACAGCTG
Source organism: Artemisia annua (assembly GCA_014162995.1). NCBI lineage: Eukaryota > Viridiplantae > Streptophyta > Magnoliopsida > Asterales > Asteraceae > Artemisia > Artemisia annua. The sequence goes on from LBNU01038753.1 coordinate 46,494, forward strand.
AGGACCCTATATCACTTAACAATGTGTATGAGTTGCTTAGCAGGTATGTCAAACAAGTTGGCGATTTGAAGAAGGAACTCACNGGATGACCAGCCTGTGGATTCTCCCAGGCCTATTGCTCCTCATGAGCAATCTGCTGATCCTCTGGAACCAGTCAATCCTGCTGGTGAGGATTCTGCTGACCCTAGAAATGAGACTGAGACACCCATCACTGACCATCTTGACCATAGTAATGAGATCATAGGAACCTATGTTGCTAAGCCTAATGATGAGACACCCATATTCACAGGAAAACATCTCTCTAGTCCACCTAGAGAGTCCTTTGTTGATACCACCACTACTGGTGATGAGTTTCATGTGTCTCCCACCAGGTCCAATGAAGCTCCCAATACCACTGGTATACCTGTTGGTACAGCTGAGGACCCTATATCACTTAACAATGTGTATGAGTTGCTTAGCAGGTATGTCAAACAAGTTGGCGATTTGAAGAAGGAACTCACCCAGACCAAAGAAGATCTTGGTGGTCAAATTAATGCATTAACACAAAGAGTTCAGACTTTGGAAGCTCAACTTAAGAACAAGAACAAGAGGAAGTATGTGGTTGATTCAGAAGATGAATTGGATGTCCCTGAAGTAACCAAATTGGATGTCCATGAAGCAACTACAACAAAGGATTCTGTTTCTTTTGATCATCTTCATATGTTGGCTGAAGCTACTGAAGTTGAACTCACTCCCTCTCCACAACCTACAGCTGCTGACACTCAAAAGAAGACTGGTGGTGATACTTCTGAACCAGTTCCTGCTTCTGCTGATCCAACATCTACTTTTGATGTTGCACAATCCATGGATGTTGATCCTGCTGATAATGTTGCTGCTGACCTTGGTCCTACTTCTCAAGTTCCAGATACATCTAATGTTTCTCATTCAGAAGAAGATTCTTCTATATTTATTTATGGAAGAACATTTGTAGTTTCTAATGATACTCCTACCACTGATGCTCAAGGTGTGAGTGCTTCTGGAGTTACTGCTGAAGACAACCCTACAAAGCTGTCTTCTTCTGAACATCCTTCTACTGCACATCCTTCTGCTGATAACATCTTTGATTCTACTGAAGAAGAGCATGATACTCTGGTTGATCAAGATCTTAGTTCAGATCTTGTGACTGAACAAGAAATACTTGCACAAGAAAGACTCTTCAAAGAACATGAAGATCTAATGAAGAGTACAACCTTCGCTCAGCAAATACAAGCACAGTTTGATGAAGAGGTTGACAAGGCAAAGGCTATGTATGTTTCCACTTTGCCACTTGAAAGACAGAGAGAATTAGATGCTCAAGTTTCAGAATTTAATGAGGCTGATTGGATGCATATTGGAGCTAGGATTTCTTCAAGTACTTCACTTGCTAGAGATCTACTAGGAGATAATGTTTCTTCTGATGGCATTATTGATTTGTTGAGAAAGAGGAAAAAGGAAGCAGATGAGAAGAAAGCCAAAGCAAAGAGGGATAGANATGTATGTTTCCACTTTGCCACTTGAAAGACAGAGAGAATTAGATGCTCAAGTTTCAGAATTTAATGAGGCTGATTGGATGCATATTGGAGCTAGGATTTCTTCAAGTACTTCACTTGCTAGAGATCTACTAGGAGATAATGTTTCTTCTGATGGCATTATTGATTTGTTGAGAAAGAGGAAAAAGGAAGCAGATGAGAAGAAAGCCAAAGCAAAGAGGGATAGACCTCCTACACAAGCAGAGATGACCAATAACATGAGTCTGGTTGTTAAGAATATGAGTGGAGCTGTTTTTAATTCAGGATGGTCTAAGGAAAAGGTTTGGAATTTGCCTCAGGACAAGCTAGTGAGAGCATATAACCTCATTATGTCTCAGAATCAGCAGAACTCTCCAAAGCCAACACTTGAGGAACCACCCTCTAAAGGTTCAAGTCTAGTCATGGTACATCTTCTTTAAATATTGTTGATTCTTTTAGTGTACCATCTATGGTCACTTCTGCTGATCCACCTGTTCCTGCTGATCCACCTCTTCCTGCTGAGACATTGCTTCCAATTGAAAGTGCTTCTATAAATGCTCCAGTTTCCTCAGTTTCTATTCCAACAACACAACCTTCCTCTATTTCTATTCCTGCTGAGTCTTCCAAGTCCACAGATAAGGGGAAGGCTCCTATGGTAACTGAAGGCCCTCTTACTAGACAAAGAACAAAGAAGCAGATTGAGGAAGATAGGTTGAGTGTAGAAGCTGTTCAAAGGATCATTGCTGATGATGAGGCTGAACTTGCCAGGGCTCATGCAGCAAAAGTTAGCCATGTTGCTCAAGAAGCTGCTGATGTTTCAGAATCTGTTCCTGCTGAAGCACAGAATTCTGCTGAGGCTTCTACAGATGTTCCTACTGATACTTTTCAACCTGTTTCTGCTGAAGCACAGAATTCTTCTGAAGTTAAACCAGAACCTGATACTGCTGATGCTTCTACTGACACACCTTCACCTTCTACTGGCAATAGAAAGAAGAGTGTGGCAAGGAAGAGAGTTTCTAAAGGGTTGGTTACACCTGTAGTAGATAAAGAGTATATTGAGGTTGAGGAAGATGATGGAGAAGATCCTGTGGTCCATGTCCCTTTGGTTAAGTGGGAGATTACACCTCTTCCCTTGATACAGCAAGATATAAACACTATTCATAGAGAAGATGGGTCAGTTAAACATTTTACTTTTCTTAGTGAAATTTTAACTTTTGTGGATAGACA